>JABUQX010147176.1:0-20824 GCA_015478945.1 Trachelipus rathkii
CACCGTCGGACAGTCATATGAACGCTTCTCTCAAGGAATTCCTGTACGCAGAGAAACTAAACGAAGATCGTAATGTAATATGAGAATATACTTAACGGCGAGTCTGTTTCCAACTTTCGAATTTTGGGGGAGTCTACTCTCTGAAATGAAGAAGAGAGGGCACGTTTAAAATTCGTTGGCATTATCGAAGCCGGTTTATTTTGAATTTATTGTGAAATAATCCTTGATAATTTTTTATGTGAATTGTTATTAATTATGGCAATATACTATTATTAATACGGTGTAATTCTCCTGTTAATTTTAAATGCAAATGGTTATTAATCCTGACAATATATAAGTAACTGAGTTAACTCTATATTATAATAGAAGAGTGTATAAGAGTACTTGATCTGGCAAGAGTCTGTTCATTATTATTTGCTATTATATCCTAATTGGATTAAAAATTTACTTATTAATAATAATTATTATTGACTGTGAAATTTTAAGTAATTAATTCTAAGAAATAAACATATAAAGTGACAATCTTTTTTATATCCTCTGTACCTAACTAGTTAAGTTTAGTACAAGAAATGGTGACCACCACTGTGACTCGAATAAACAACCTTTCTGATCAGTAAAATACAAAAAGTGAAAACTAATAAAATAGTTAAAAATCTAGTGAATCAAACAGTGAAGTGAAAAAGTGCCATCTCAAAGTGAGAGTGAAAAAGAGAACACAATTCAAATTTCCCAAAAAAGTATAGCGTGAAAGCGATAAGGCTGATAAAACAAAAAAAAAATTGCCAAATTTTAAAAGGAAATCACCCATTATTTGAAACAAAGGAACAAGCATGACTATTATAACTCGATCCCAAATCTTAAAGTCCAATCAACCTCTCTCTGAAGAAATTCTCTTAAACGAGAGAATAGGGGAAGGAGACGATTCATCTCAATCTGAACCCGAAGAATCTTCCACTCACGAGAGCGAGATCGTCCGCCTGATAGCCGCACAAGATAAGAGCACCCAAGAGATGCTCGCTCTCATTAGAAGCATCATAGACCTGATGAAAACGCTATGCCAAACTTCGGAAAACCCTACCGCCGCAAACGCTGATCAAAATTCAAGGAGGAAGGGCTCCAACCACTCGAGATTTGGCAACATCGCGATAGAAGCGAGCACGGAGGGTTTATGCTTCTTTCACAAAAAATTTCTTCACCGTGCTTTCAAATGTGAGGGTCGGTACTGTGCAATGTATCAACTAATCGCCCAAAGTCCCCAAACTCCAACTGCGCAGAGGGCGACTCCTGAGTCTTCCCAGCAGGGAAACGCTTAAGTCGGCCTATGTATCATCCTATAGGCCGAGAGAGGGTACCCATGCAAGGTAGTAAGGTATTTAAAAATAAAGATTTCAATGCACATATGTCCTGTAATAATAATTATGCAACTAGCGTAAATTCTTGGAGAAGAAACTTCAATTGGTATAGTAATTATAATAATAGATATGGTAATTATAATAAATACAATTATAATAATTATAATAATAATAACAATAATTGCCATAGTAACAGAAATTTTAATTATGATGATAATCATGTGTATGGAAGAAATTTTAATTATAATAACAATTATGAATATGGTAAAAATTTTAATTATAATAATAATTATGAATATGACAATTTTTATAATTATAATACTAATTATAATAATAATTATAGGTGGAATAGAAATAATAATGCTGGCAATGATTATAGCAATGATAGAAATTTTGAAGGTGAATCTAGAGCTATGGCGACTGATGATGCTGTGACTCTGGAGGCGGAAACTACGCCTGGCAGTGAGTCGCATAGGCCAACTCACTCTCACAATAATGTGACTGAGGAGGCGGCGGAGGTCAGTTCCCATTTAAAACTGAATTGTAATCCTACGCATGCAGGAGAAAATAGTAATAATAACCAAATTGTTGATTTAGGGGATCAGGGAGAAACTCATTTTTTAAGGGTAAATTGTGTTGATTTTAAAGAGAAGGAATTTTCTCTTCCTATTGAAGGGGATCAGGGGTCATTAGAATTAAGTAATATTGCATGTAATTTGTACGACAATATGAGTATAGAAGTATCTGACAACTCGAAAAAAACTGCCGCTCAGGCGAGGGTGACGGGTGCAAATAAATTGTATTATGTTTTAGATAAAACTAGTAATGAGTCTTACCTACTAGATTCGGGGAGCTGCCTTGACCTTACCAGAGCTTCCGCAATAGATAAGGAAGGTGCCACTATTGGCACTGTCAAGGCAGCAAATGGAGAATTTATAAATATTTATAGTAAAAAGTTAATTAAGGTCGACATTGGGTTGGGGAAACTCTATGACATTTACGCTTTCTCAGCAGACATTAACTTTAACGTCCTTGGCATGCCTTTCTTAAAAAAAATATGGCTTTATTATCGACTTTAAATATCACTACCTACTCGACCCTGAGACTAATCGCTGCATTTCAATTGACGATAAAACTTTTGACATCTCTTCGGACATACAAAATTCTGTTTTACCTCTATCTTCTGTTTCTTTGGACGTTCCTCTCTGTGAGAATGAAATGATTAATAACTTAATTAAAGAATATAAGGAAATATTTTTAAACCCTTACGAGGAGCCCAATTTAAACTTGAAAAATGAGCAGCTAGCCAGGTGGCGCTTCATCTGTGCAACCTACAATGATAAAGGGGATGGAGTCGGATGTAGTAATACTATTGAAAAAGGGGGGAGGGGGGATGAGAATAACCCGTACCATGTTGAGGTTAGCTGGCGGACAATTACCCGTACCATGTTGAGGTTAGCGGAGAGCCCATATAATTGAAAAGCAGAAGCGTTGCACCGCATTTATATGAGAGAGCGAAGGGAGAAATCAATAAGTTGCTGGAGTCGGGAGTTATAAAACGCTCGAGGAGCAATTGGCAGTTTCCAGTGTCGTTCCTGCCGAAATCGGATGGGAGAGTAAGATTGGTGGTAGATTTGAGACTGCTCAACCAGAGATCGGTCTCTGATAATTTTACGCTGCCTAAAATTAAGGATATAATTTTCCAATTGCAACATTGCAAATTGTTGACAAAGCTGGACCTGCGCCAGGCCTATTACAACATCCCTGTCACGGAAGAAACTCAAAAGTACTTTACCATTACGTGCCCCTTCGGGAATTATAGCTTCAACTATCTAATTCAGGGTCACAAGTGCTCTTCTAGCGCCTGGCAGAGACTCATGTCAATATTGTTTGGTGAGTTAAAGAACGTCTTCGTGTACTTAGATGATATACTTATCTCGAGCTTAACTATAGAAGAACATATTGCTACTTTAGAAGAAGTTTTCAAAAGGTTAAAATACATGAAAATTGTGTACTTGCAGTCGGAGAAACAGATTTTCTAGGTTTCAATATTAGCGAGAAGGGAGTTCTGCCTAGTCAGGAGAAGATAGAGGCAATAGTGAAGGTTGCAAAGCCTGTCAACATTAAACAACTTAGAGCGTTTCTTGGCCTGTACAACTTCTGCCGAATCAATATAGCAGACGCTGCCCGGTTATTGCAACCATTGACTAATATGTTAAAGAAAAAACCTGCTTCGACCAAGAAAATAGTCTGGAACCTAGATGCCGAACGAGCTTTTAAAGAAAAGGCTACCTTATTATCGTTTCCTGGTGAGGAAACGGAGTTGCAACTGTACACGAAAGTGAGTGATGTTGCAATGGCGAGCGCCTTAATGGGAAACGAGGATCCAACTAAAATCTTTGCCTTGTATAGCGCGGTGCTGAGCGAGGCAGAAATGGGATACCCGCAAATCACGAAGGAATTAATGTGTATCAATAATAGCTTGCAAAAGTATGCTTATTTGATAGCGAATCGCAAGGTTGCAATTTGCACATGCAATAATGGCATTATCATGAACTATAAAAAGAAAAGTACAGATAAGATGCATGATGCCCGAGAAATAAGGTTATGGGATTCGATAGCAAGCTTTGACATCGAGTTTAAATTAGTATCTAAAGCCAAAAATAAATTAACTATTCACTTGAACGAGTTAAATGGAGAAAATGAACATGTAGAAATTAAGAAATTAGACTTAAAATTAGCCTTCATAGAAAATGGAGAGTGGACGGTACTCTCTCCAACAGATCAGATCGCTATGGAAACCGACTTACGATCGGGGGAAGGGTCTAGTAAGATGGGACATTTAAATACTGTAACAAAAGGGTTGAACATTGGAACGCGAGTCGAGAAGGAACGATTATAATAATAATAATAATAATAATAATAATAATAATAATAATAATAATAATAATAATAATAATAATAATAATAATAATAATAATAATAATAATAAAAATTATAATTAATGATAAGTATAATAATAATAGTAATAATAATAGTAATAATAATAATAATACTGCTAATAATACCATTATGGGATGAAACAATAATAATAATACACAATAATAAGAAGCAATAATAAAGGTATATAATAACAATATAGAAAATTCAGGATACATTTTTGCTTAGCATGTTTACTTTTAACTCCAATTCTTAAATAATTTTCTGATTTTCATTTAATTTTCTTAATACTAGTCTAGAAAATAGTTTGCAAAGAAAGTAAGAGGCATATTTAAATTTATTAGTTACTAATTAGTCGGAATATTTTGGAGGGGGTGGGGGGTTGGGGGTAATACCAGAGTGGAGCTGCTATTGAGATTTAAATTAAAATTAAAAATTATATTTTTGATTAAATCATTGCAAATATATTTAACATAAGTAATACGTTGAACTTTATGTTAATGTCTGGTTTATGATGTCTTATGTAGTCTTCAGCTATTTTCAGTTTTTGAGCTTCGCATGAGGAGTGCAAAATTTTGAATGACTACTGAGATATCAGGTATAGTTGTTTTGTTATGTTCAGTGAATAAATGTTCGTATATTTTACTAGGCTTTAAAGTAAAGGCAGTATGGCCTGCATCTGTTATCGGTTAGTCGTAAACTTCAACATAGTCGACGTGCAGTCAGACCTGGGACAGTGGAATTGGTACACAACATGGTGATTAATCGAAAGGGTATCCTTAGAAGAGAAGCAGGAAGAAAGTTTTCTTGTTTTGTGGTATAGTTTAACTGTGATTTTTGTGTTGCTTGTAGATTTAATGTGAGTGTTAATAATGCCGCGTAGACATTTTTCCTCTTTATCAAAGTCTTTTGCATTGGAAGTTTTAAAATAAAATTTAATGCTTTCAGAGTTATTATTCGTATTGTCCTGTTTTTTATAGAGTTTGCTGATGGTTTTGTTTATTATTTTTTCCGTTAAATTTAAAGGTGGTGGTTGGTGGTTATGTTGACGAAACCATTACTATATATAGGAACGGTATATATATATATATGTATAAATATATATACATGTATATATATATTTACATATCTATATATATATATATAGTTATATATATATATATATATATATATATATATATATATATATATATATATATATATATATATATATATATATATATATATATATATATAGTATATATATATATATATATATATATATATATATATTATATATGGGGTGCATTTGTATATCTCAATATATATATATATATATATATATATATATATATGTATATGTTTATATATGTATATATATATATATATATATATATATATATATATATATATATATATATATATATATATATATTATATATATATATTTATATATATATAAAAAAATATATAAAATATATATATATATATATATATATATATATATATATATATATATATATATATATATATATATATATATATATATATATATATATATATATATATATATATATATATATGGGGCACAAAATCCAACTCCACGTCCTCGTCGTGCACCCTGGGCAACGAATAGGTCTGTAGGACCTTTTCGGCCAACGGAGAAAATGGCTAGGGCAGGATAGGCCTAGCAAGCCACTGCCTGAAAGAAAATGCTTGCAATACCCTTGAAACAGCCTCGGAACCACGCAGAACCCATGGATTTAGACTTTGGAAACGAAAAAGGACTGCGGATTTGGATTATACTTTTAAAACGATTAAATTGGCTACAATAAATGTGGGTACGTATAGAGGAAAAGAGAAGGAGATCGTGGAGATGATGAAGGCCAGACTGATAGATGTGGTGGGGATGTCGGAGATGAGAGTGGAGGGTGAAGAAAGTGGCAGAGATTTGGGCGGAGGATATGTGTTAGCTTACAGAGGAGTCGATGTAGGAATAAAGAAACATGGTAGTAGTAACCAGTTCAGCTTAGAGTAAGTTAGAGTAAGTCGCGTACATGAAATACGTACATGTAGATACGTACACGTGATTGTATATATTGTATGTACGTATATGAGTATTATTTATATATATATATATATTATTATTATTATTATTACCCCTTCCCCCCTTTTCCCCACCCTCCTTTATGTATATATTTACATATGTGTGCACCGTAGGTGCACACAGACGAGTGTATGTTGATGACGCAGTCATCAACATTACACGAGTTGTTCATTACACACAGATGCATTCACATACACATACACACACACACACCTACACGTTACCCCTCCCCCTCTTTCTCTACCCCATCTCTTTACCCCACCCCGCTATTTCTTTTCTCTTCGTTGTTGTCATTTACCCTACCCCCCTTTGGTTGTTGCCATGACTACATCATTGCCCCTACCCCCCTTTTGTTCTCTCACTCGCACACACACACACCTGCTCTGCGCGGGCACGTTTTGACTTCGCGTTTGCCCCGCAGCCGCCGCCCCGCAGCCTTCGCACCGATCCGTTTTCCGTGCACCGCCACCGGGATCCGCCACCGGTTTCGCGCCTTGGTATACCTTTCGCGTTTCACCACTCGTTCGCATTCGATTTGTCGCGTCATTGAGGAGAGAGGGGTTTTTCTACCCCTACTCCCCCATTCTCTTAGCTCGCACTTGTGATATATTATAAAATTTCGGAGGAGAAGACTGAAACCCTCCTGCCATGCCGTTCAGCTGAGCGTGGTCGTGAGACCGGAAGCTTATACGCTTACGCTTGGAAGGGCCTTTCAGGTAATGCAGAACAGTTAATCTTTTGATGAATTTAATTTCCCTTTGAAAGAACTCAAAGTTTATTTTAACATTAAAATATGAATAGTGTTAAATTTCCATCCAGAGGTTTTCACTGCTGAAATTGAGAAGTAATAAAGCTATGAACTCAAAAATTAATTCAATCTGAATAAAAATGGGACAAAAGGTAGGCTTCGACTTTCATGTTTGATTACTTTTTAATCTTATTCTCAGGGGCTAAAAGGAAGACTGATTTCTTTGTCAAAATAAAACTTAGTATTATATATATATATATATATATATATATATATACCCTTATATATTATATATATATATATATATATACATATATATGTTATATATATATATATATATATATATATATATATATACATATATATATATATTTTTATATATATATATATATATATATATGATATATATATATATGGATATATATATATATATATATATATATATATATATATATATACATATATAGATATATATATATATATATATATATATATATATATATATATATATATATATTAATACTATCTTGGACTTACATGCTAAATCAATATTACTACTTCACCGTAATTTTTAAGAACTCAATAAGTGCTATTACTTGTACTACTACTACTACTACTACTACTACTACTACTACTACTACTACTACTACTACTACTTACAACTACTACTTCTACTACTACAACTACTACTACCCTGACTTATTAAAACTACTAGTGTCATTTACTATCACTAATACTTTTCATTTAATTTACTTTACTACTACTACTACTACTACCACTACTACTGCAACTACTATTCTTTTTTTTATGAAGTTCTGTTTTTCAAAAATAAAAAGTCCTACAAATGATAACCTTCTAATTAATATATTTAAATGAAACTTGGTATATGATATTATTTTAATGAAACCTACAATTTTGATTTCATGTAAATTTTACCTAATTTCATTATTTTCTAAGTTATTATTATTATTATTATTATTATTATTATTATTATTATTATTATTATTATTATTATTATTATTATTATTATTATTATTATTATTATTATTATTATTACGATTTAAACACAAAGCCGAAAAGTAGTATATAATTTTCTTGAACTCGAGAGAGAGAGAGAGAGAGAGAGAGAGAGAGAGAGAGAGAGAGAGAGAGGAGAGAGAGAGAGAGAGAGAGAGAGAGAGAGAGAGAGAGAAGGGGAATATATATATAGATATATATTTATATATAGAGAATACATAAGTTTCTATATATATATATAGTAGTATATATATATATATATATATATATATATATATATATTTATATATATATATATATATATATATATATATATATATATATACATAGAGAGTATATATATAATGGATATATATATATGTATAGATAGAGAGATATGTTATATATATATATATATATATATATATATATATATATATATATATATATATATATATATATATCATAAACAAATATCATCTCAAATGCTTCACATGGTGACTGTTATTTCAATTCGTGACTGATATTTTTATTATTATTATTATTATTTAATATTATTATTATTATTATTATTATTATTAATATTATTATTATTATTATTATTATTATTATTACTATTATGATTATGATATTATATAAATGTTATTATTATTTGGTTTTAACTCTGAATTTTTTCTGTCCATTAGAACCTTTCTTTTCTTTTTACCTCTTCTTTTTCTTTCTTTTCTTCTTCTTTCTTCTCTTTCTTTCTCTTTCTCTTCTTCTTCTTCCTCCTTCTTTCTTTCTTCTTCTTCTCTTCTTTCTTCTTCTTTCTTCCTTCTTCTTCTTCTTCTTCTTCTTCTTCTTCTTCAACAATCCACGAAGCCGAATCTACACCAGCAGCAACGCTTACAACAACAACAACAACAACAACAACAACAACAACAACAACAACAACAACAACAACAACAACAACAACAACAACAACAACAACAACAACAACAACAACAACAACAACAACAACAACAACAACAACAACAACAACAACAATAAAAAACAACAAATATAAAGATAAACATAAATAGCAAATAACAACAGCCAGAATCAGAGTCAAGTCAAAGTCCATCTACGACAACAGCAACGCAAGAAACATCATATACAGCAATCACATCAGCAGAACAATGCCATTCACCATCCTAGTGATCTATACTAAGAATGCATTACACACTGGAGCAAAAATAAAATTTAAAGAAATTTCATTAAAACATTTACTTTGCACCCCTTAAAGCAATGAAGCAGTAAATCAATGGCTGGGGTACCTAGCAACAGTGTGAATAGTTAGCTTTACTGCTATACTGCTTTACTGCTTTACTGCTTTACTGCTTTACTGCTTTACTGCTTATAATTAATCATCTACATTTATATTATTCACGCATGTAACAAAAATTATTTCAAAGTTTCTTAAAAATAATTAGGAGTTGTTATATATTAAAATTAATACATATATATTCTTATTATTATTATTTATTATAATTATTATTATTATTTATTATTATTATTATTTATTAATATTATTATTATTATTATTATTATTATTATTATTATTATTATTATTATTATTATTATTATTATTATTATTATTATTATTATTATTATTATTATTATTATTATTATTATTATTATTGTTGTTATAATTATTATTATTACTCGATGTAATAGAAATCAAATTATTATTTTACTCTACATCAGATCGTAAAAACATACGTTTTGCCTTACTTGTGATTGGAGGATGTAAGCCTTAGCTCAATTCACCCTCCACTGTGATTGGCCGAGAATTATAAATGTTCCCTTGTGATTGGAGGGTGTAAACCTTATCTCAATTCACCCTCTATGGTGTTTGGTCGAGAATTATATATGTTCCCTTGTGAGTCTAAACTCGTTTCAAACTATAGTCGCTTTAACTGTCAATCTGTGAACAAGTTCCCTACTCTACCTTAAAAGTGTTCCATTTCCAGGAGGAGCTCGATATGGTCCGTCTTAATAGGTATACCTCTGTACAAGACATCATCCAGTGGGAAGTTAAGATACCGGGTTGTGGAGTTGCATTCTTAAAGAAACCCGAATGGAACTGAATTCTTCACGTGTGTTAGTAATTCATCATATTACAACATGAGACGTGTTTACATGAGTCCCGAAGAATTACTGTGTATATGTAAACACACCGAGACCTGGCTTACTGATTACTTTAACCCTAATGCGGCTTTAAACTACTCGAAAACAGTTATCAGCCAGAGCATAGGATCCAAGGGCAAGCAGCTTACTCTAACCTTCTCTAAACATGCGAACACCATCGGAGTGGAAGTTAGACTATGGGAGCGACGAAACGGCTTAGAAGTATTTGAACGTACTTCACATGGATTCTTCATCTCAGGAATACAACAGCTGAAGTGTATGTCAGAGGTAGGCGGAAGGGTGATAAGGCATATGAAGAGAGTGAGTGTGTTATCTAACTATGTGTCAGTCGTTCATTATATGTTATACGAGGAATACTACGCATTCAAGAAAATGCTGGTTGATGATTCTGAAACTGTTATTAAACGATTCCTAGACACTATTGATGTGCAGAAATTCATACATCTACTTAGAAAACGATGGGCGGTAAGCATCTATGCTGACGATCCAGAGACCAAACACACTATACTATGATATCTGAGAGGGAGCTTTTTACATATGTGCTTTCGGATGGTATTGATGAGACACGTAGCTACATGATAGACAACGATATAAATGATTGGTATATTTGTAAAGATTTACAGAGTATTAATCTTGAGTCTTCGTGAAGTTTCTGTGAATGTCTATAACAGTGTTATACACCCTTATAAATATATTTAATATTATTGTAAACGTAATTAATGATAAAATATTTAATATTCTTGTGAATATATTTAATGTTAAAATATGTACGTCTGTGATTATTAAAGTTCTAGCTATGTAGTAAAGGCTTTTTAAGTGAAGTTATTGCTTTAACACCATCAAAAAAACGTTCGTATATATATATATATATATATATATATATATATATATATATATATATATATATATATATGTAATATTATGTAATATATATATATATATATATATATATATATACTATATAACTATATATATATATATATATATATATATTTTTTTATTCTTTTTTTAGAAAGCTATATTATACCTCGAGCACGCTACGAGTATGGATGTGGGTAAATTCATGTTCTTCAGCCCTGCTACATGTATGGTGGCGGGTCCCACAAGCTGCGGAAAAACCTTTCTGCTGTTAAACATATTAAAGGATGGTGGAATTTTTGAGCATGCACCCGTGAAAATAATCTGGTGCTATAGTGTATTCCAGGAGAAGTTTAATGAGTATAATAATATAGTAGAATTCCATGAAGGGATATATGATATTAAATCATTGGAAAATGTACAAGGTCATAAAGTTATAGTACTGGACGACATGTTGCACAAGTTAAACGAAGATATAGCTGAGACGTTTACGGTGTATTCCCATCATTTAAATATATCTGTATTTTTCATTACACAGAACATTTTTCATCAAAGCAAACACATGAGGACTGTTTCTTTAAACACTCAGTATCTGATTCTGTTTGGACAAAGAAGAGATATGAGCCAGGTTAATGTTCTAGGATCTCAGATGTTTCCGTTGGCAAGAAAAGAGTTCTTGAAAGTATATAAAGAAGTTACTTCGGATCCATACGGATACTTGCTGTGTGAGCTTCATCCTAGGAACACGCATAGAGTTCTGCTCCGCACCAACATTCTACCGCACGGAAACTGTGTACATTCCTGAACAATGAGTAGTTTAGTTGTAAAGTATTTACCTCTTATAAAAAGATTTAAAAAGCTGAAACCGGCTGAAAAGCGTAAAATAATCTGTGATGATGAGAAGTTCGTCCAGTGTGTATGTGAACTCTGCTTGAATCTTATAAAGGGGAATGTTCCTTTAAACAGACCTCAGAAGGTAAAGCTGCGTCGACACAGAAACACCATTAAAAAACTCTCCCGTAACATAAAGCAACTGAAAAATAAAAAGAAGGTGCTGCAGAAGGGGGGTGGTGTTTTCCTTCCTCTACTTTTCTCAGTAATTGCTCCTCTGATTACCAAGTGGATATCTTCATAATGAAGAAGGTCGCTGTATTACCGTTTAACGAATATGAGAAAATGAAGTGTAATACTACTTCATCGATGCAGAATCCCCATACTCAGCCTACCCAAACACCGCCTTACGCAGTACAGTCCTCACTGCAAATTCAACCATCACATCATCACCATTTCTCTCGAGAGAACCAACAACCTTTGATTACCGAACAAATTCATCAGCAAACTCTACCTTACAGCTTGTTCGACCCTAAAGTTGAACAGATAAACAACTACGAGAAAGAGGTGTATCGGATATTAAATTCAGACATTAACATACATGAGAAGCGTATCTTATACCAAGATGCAATGCAGAAATTATTAAGCCTCAAGGATCTGCATCTAAAGGGCCCACTAATTAAGTCTGACGTGGAGGAAACAATTTTGCCACAAGAAGTAAAACCTGAGGTGAAGTACGAAGACAACTTAAGAAATATCCTAGAGGAGAGCTTGCCAAACAGGTCTCGCAAATCAGGACTAACTCTCTATAATATTTTAAAAGAACGTAGCTTGGAATGAGTTAGATCAAATCATTTGTGGATTTAATAGCTGATCTCTCGCGCGACTGGAAGAAAGGGGCTGTAACAGGGTGGCCAGCTATCAGACAGGAGCTTCAGACATAAATTTTCCCCGCTCTTTAATCTTGAACACACGCAGATTAGCAGACTTGGATGATATTCCTAAGACACCAAGACCCGATTCTAGTCCTTCAGGTTCGTCCTATGCTTCAGATAAATTCAAACGTGTGGTTAAAGGAAGAGTAAGAAAAGCCCCACACCCTAATCTTAAATGGATTAATTCATAGTTACGTTATGATGTTATTAATATTATTGGTATATTTATAATATATATATATTATATATATATATATATATATATATATATATATATATATATATATAATATAATAATATATATATATATATATATAAATATATATATATATATATATATATATAATTTAATTTCATTGTTCTAATTTGCTCACTTGTGAATAAATAAATAAATTCATCATATTAATCACTATGTTTTATATATATATATATATAGCATATATATATATATATATATATATATATATATATATATATATATATATATATGCTAATATATATATATATATATATATATATATATATATATATAATATATATATATATATATATATAAAAATGTTTTTATTTATGTCAGTATACACCATGGAGGCTAAGGAGGTGGTTGATAAGTATTATTACGATGTGAAGGAGCCTAATAGCTACGGTGGATTCACAAGGTTTGCCTCGAGGTTTCCGGACATTGGCCGGAAAGAGTTGAAAGCATATTTAGAGGGCGAGGAGGCTTTCACTCTACATAAACCTGTTCGCAGAAAATTTCCTACCCGGAAAACCATAGCCCCCTGTCTCGATAGCGTATGGCAGCTGGATTTATCCGAAATGGTTAAATACAGCTCGTACAACGATGGATATCAATACATACTTTTTACCATTGATGTGTATTCTAGATATTTATGGTTAAAACCTTTAAAAGATAAAAAGTCAGGTACTGTATCTGACGCATTGAGAGAAATTATAGAGGGTGACAGGCGATGGCCAAGAATGCTGTGGACGGACCAAGGCACTGAGTTTCTTGGTCGAGAATTTCAAGAATTAGTTAAAGAGCATGACATGGGGTATTACAATACATTCTCAGTGAATAAAGCAGCTATAGTTGAAAGAGTACAGCGTACTATCAAGGAGAAAATGCACCGGTACTTTACCCGCATGAGCACTTTTAAGTATATTGACATACTACAAGACCTTGCTCATTCTTATAATAGATCGTTCCACAGAACTATAAAATCTACCCCTCTAGAAATGTCGAAAATAAAGCCTACGAAGATGGCTCATTCACAACGAAGAGTCAGGAAAATAAAGGATAATTCAGGTGTATGCATAGGTGATTATGTGCGAGTCTCCAGAGAGGCGGAAAGGTTTAGGAAAGGCTATGAGTCAGGGTGGTCTACAGAGGTTTTCAAAGTTCACAATATTCGAGACTTCCCTTATGACGGCTTAAAATTATATTATTTGGAGGATTTAGACGGTGAAAAGATAAAAGGCGGTTTTTATAAACAGGAAATACAAAAAATACGCTTCAATCCTGAAAGTAATGTATATAAAATTGAAAAGATATTAGGCTCGAAAGGAAAGGGTCGAAATAAACAGTACTTGGTTAAATGGGTAGGATATCCTGACAAGTTTAACTCGTATATAAAAGCAAGTGAAATTAAGAATCATTAATCAGTATTCATTGTGACCATGGCGAGTACAGACCACTTCTATTTAACTCTGCCTTCTTCGGCTTCGATGAATCTACATCCTGATAATAAGCTCTCAGACTTCACGACAGAGTTACTGAACCCTATTGACATTGAAAGAGACGTTTATGAAATAGGGTTGTGTGAAGTGATATTAAATACAGATGTGGAAAATGTTCCGCATAATCTTTACTGGATGAATGTTTACAGAAGTGTAGACTGTGTTGAAACTATATTGGATGTGAAGAACACAGGTGCTCTAAACCGCGTTACTATGGGTACAAGAGAGTACTTTTATGAAAGAATTGTATTGAGGAAATCCTATTTTAAGTCAGTTCCTGCAATGTTCAGTTATTTAAATACGCTTCTAGCGACTAGTAATATGTGTAGAGATCTAATTTACAACACAGATATTCATCCCTCTGATGACGAAGTATTAATTACTTTGAGATCAACGGCAGGCATTAACCTTAGAGATATTGACGTGTTTTTCCTCAGGAGATCGTCATGGCAACGGAAACACGTTCATGAACGTAAAGGTTGGTTAGATGTCCTCCATGATGTACCTACTATGCTGAAAAGGGTCATGAAGACGGTAGAAAACGAACATATAACCAAGGAAGAATTAATCGACGAGCAAGACAGGGTGTTACATTATACTTGTATTACCTCAGAGATGCTCAAACATCCTGGAATGGCGTACGTCTACACTGATATAGTCGAGCACCAATATGTGGGCGACACTACAGCTCCTCTGTTAAGGGTAGTTTATTTTCCTGAAGAGAGCAAGGTAATAACATTCCCAAATGTCCACTATCTCTCACTGAACAGGTCATTGATCGGGTCTATAAGAGTGCATATAAAGGACGTGGAATGTCGGCCATATCCATTTACAAGTGGCACATTGATGTGTAAAGTACACATTAGAAAGAAACGTCCCCATCAGCTATAAAATGATGGAACATTTTTTAACCAGAATTGAAAATCTCATCTATATGCTACTCGATTTCATTCAAGAAATAGATGCCTCTGCAGACTATATAAGGGACATAATCAATTGCATTTTTTCATTCATTGATGCACTCTTACAGTGTAAAGACAGTATAGGGAAGAAGCTCCAGTCACCTTAGTAATAAGTATGGAAAGAGTATTCATTGGCTCGAGATCACAAAGAGGATACGGTCTTGGAGGATTTTTCACTAAGTTATTGCGAAGCGCCATCCCCGTATTTAGAAGAGGGGGTGAATATTTAGGTAAAAAAGCTATAAGAACAGGCCTGCACACGATGCAAGATATAGCGACAGGAGCCAATCCTCGTGCTTCATTAAAAAGGCGGATTGCCGAGGTTTCCGACGAGATGCTCGATGACGTTAAACGCAAAATAAGACGAAAAATGACAGGGCAGGGCCGGGCTAGAGTTAAAGGACGCCGGACCACCACAAATAGGAAAAAGCCTAAGACGAAGAGAGCTCTGAAGAAGAAGCAAGGCCGTAAGAAAATCACAGTGCGGAAAAACCCTAAGGCTAGAAGGCGCAAATCTACAAAACGTATTGATGTATTCACCATTTAACTACTAGTTGGTGTCTTTAACTTCGTCTTCGGCTAACATGTATATAAGTGGAGCACATATGAAGCTTTGTTCATTATTCAGACTAGCATCGCACCGACAAGATGCATTTCCTTCACCCTGCTAGTCCAGACTGCTGCAAGAGCGAATTGGATCTCTTCTCGATGAATCCTACTCAGATCAGCGTGAGTGACAGCAACTTCATCAGCATTAATCCCACACATTCGATAACCAGCACTGACGTTCCTTTAGAGTTCAATATCCCAGGCACCTCAGACCAATATCTAGATCCATCTAATGTATTTCTATATTTTAAAACGAAATTGACAAACCCTGATGGTACAGACCTTCCTACAGGTGACGACCACATAGTGTATACAGAGTCGAACTTCCTATACACTTGTTTTAGTCAGATTGATGTTTACCTCAATGAAACCTCGCTCGGAACTTCAGCAGCTAGTTATCCTTATAGAAGCTACATAGAACATCTACTGAACTTTTCTGATGATGCTAAGCAGTCTCATCTTCAGTCATGTGGTTTTTACAGCTTCAAAGATGAGGCTACACATGTAGCTAAAGCGGCTAAAGTCATAAATAACACTTACGAATTCTACGGTCGTTTAAATGGTGATATATTCTCTCAGGAAGGAAAGACTTATTTTGCCATCTGTAGATGCTAGAATCCGCTTATCCCGTTCAAGTCCGAAATTCGCACTTAAAATAAAAAGTAATCCTAATGCTACAACTGCATGTCCAGAACCTATCTTCAAACTGCTAGAGGCTTTTCTCTATGTTAGAAAGGTGAAGTTATTTCCCCAAAGGCATTTGGAAATTGAGAAGTCGCTTTTAACAACCACAGCCAAGTACCCAATCAGAAGAGTAGAAACCAAAGTATTTAACTTCACTCATGGTTTATCAAGCATCAGTATTCCAAACATTGTTAACGGAAATCTTCCTCAAAAAGTAATAGCTGGAATTGTAGAACACGAGGCATATTCAGGACATTATAAAAAATCAACATATAAATTCGCCCCTTTCAACCTTAGGGGTGTCAGTTTACATGTAAATGGACAGCCATACGGACGTGATTATGAAATGTCGTATAATGGGGTACAATCTCTATGTTCGCGACCTTTCCACGATCTAATAGCCAACACTGTTTCATGTGGTGATAGTGGTACGGGAATGAACCTTGAAGAATACGCGACGAATAGTAACTTGTATGCGTTTGATCTCAGTCCAGATCTTTCAGCTTGTAACGCAAGTCATTTAAACATTCTGAGAAAGGGGACATTAGGCCTCAATCTTTCATTTAGCGGAAGTCTGCAGACATCCATTACCGTCATCGTTTATCTGGAACACCCTCAGCTTATTGAAATTGACAGAGCCCGAAATGTGCTTTTGAATTACTAAAGATGAATGAAGAAGAAATAAAAGCTATGTTTAAAAACGAACCTCGATTTTTAGGGGTGTTCGCTATTAATGAAGTAGATTCTGTGAGGTTGAAGAAGGATAGTGGCTTCGTGTTCAACACTTCACATCGAGATGTGACATCGTGGGGACACTGGATTTCCATCTACAAGGAGAAGAACGGAGATGTGTACCTGATTGATTCTTTAAACTTGAAATTTATTCTGGATAATCATTACATCATTTCCTTTTTAAAATATAACAATGTAAATTATGTAAAAACTTTGGCTAGGGCTGTTCAGCCTTCACACTCTAGTTTATGCGGAGCTTATTGTGTTTACTTCATTAAGTGTTTTTTAAACGATATCTGTGTCAATGATTTTGTAAATATTTTCGATGCTAAAAATTTATATGTCAATGATTATTTAGTTTCCGAATACATGATGAAAGCTTTAAAATAAAAACGTATTTTACTATCCTTTTTTCTTATATATATATATATATATATATATATATATATATATATATATATATATATATATATATATATATATATATATATAAATATATATATATAATATAAATATATATATATATATATATATATATAATAATATATATAAATATATATATATATATATATATATATATGTATGCTTTATATATATTTATATATATATATATATATATATATATATATATATTTCTTTACTATATATAATAATATATATATAATAATATATATATATATATATATATATATATATATATAATAATAATATATATATATAATAATAATATATATACAGTGGCGGCTCGTGTAAACTTGGCGTGGAGGATGGTATATATGTATAAATATAATATATATATATATACTATATATATATATATATATATATATATATATATATATACTAGAATTTATATATATATATATATATATATATATATATATATATATATATTTATATATACTCAAAAGTTTTTTTAATTTTTATTATATTTTAGATTTATGTGTGTGGATAAATTACAACTTTTTTTTTTTAATATCGATTGCATGCATTCGAACACATTCTGTAATTAAAAACACATTACATTTGAACTTTAGATGGAACACTAGATGGAAATATAAAATCGATTATCTTTTCTAAAATATCAATATCTGATAGGATTACCCTCATACGGACTATTACTTAATTTTTTATATTTGTGTAAATGTGTGCATAAATTATAGAACTTTTTTTTAAAATATCGATTGCATGCATTCGAACACATTCTGTAATGCAAAAGCCTAAAAAAAAATGTATTTCAGAGGTGTCAGAAACGAAAAATGTCATTGCCTGCTTATCTATGATTTGGCCTCTCTCTCTCTCTCTCTCTCTCTCTCTCTCTCTCTCTATCTCTCACCTCTCTTTTTGCTACTCTCTCTCCCTCTCTCTCTCTCTCTCTCTCTCTCAATATGTTTCTGTTTTTTAAGCAGAGAAAGAGAGAGTACTCTCTCTCTCTCTCTCTCTCTATATATATATATATATATATATATATATATATATATAATCTATATACTACAATATACATTAGACACAGTTCTATAGTTTGTAATAATATATATATATATATATATATATATATAATATAATATATATAACAAATATGCTATATATATATGCTATATATATATATACCAGTAATTATTTCATTTGTTCTATATATATATATATATATATATATATATATATATATATATATATATATATATATATATATATATATATATATTTTTATTTTTTTTTTTTTATATATATAAATATTTTTATTGGCACGTTCGAGACCGAGCTGTTGGTACGAAATCGCCAATAGGGAAGGGAGGCTTACCCTTCTTTGAAGGTTTCAGAGCAAAATTAGAAATAAAACTTTATTCCCTTAAATGTTAACATAAATTTTAAAAATACACGCAATTTTAAGAATATTTGGGGCTCACATTTCAAATTAACATCACAAGTACATGCACATCATCATCATCATCAGCAGTAATATAAAATATTATTTCAGAATGATGAGAAAGTGGTTCAGTATATGCAATTGTTACCAAAAAAAAAAAAAAAAAGACATCAATCTCTCTGTAGCCTAATTATAAACTGATTTTTATTTGTCTTTAATATATGTCTTTTATATGTACAGAAGGACATTAAAGGACAACTAGCAACTCCCTCAAGTTTGAAATGCAATTTTATATGAAACAAATCTGGTAAGTTGCCATAAAATTCAAAAAAGCCAAACTGGCAACTTGCTAAAAAGCATCTAGTTGGTATTCTTTTCTTTGTTAAGGATGCTGTATTTGTCTTGAAATGATAGAGATTGGTCTTTGAGCTGGAATATAAAATTTCTTAATTTTATAATATTGGTTATATTGAAAAAAAATATCATTACATAAGATGCTGTGCGAAGTGATATATATTTTTGCATTAATTACTATTTTTTTATGTATTAAATTCTTTAAAAAAAATTCTTTTCATGTTGGTAGCAACTTTTATATTTGATGAAGATCTGGTTTGAAGGGGCAGCAGTCCCGGAGCCCATATATATGATCGGCCACTGTACATGAATATATATATATATAACATATATATATATTAACTATATATCTATATATATATAATATATATTTAACATAATATAACAATATATATATATAATAATATATATATATATATATATATATATATATATCATCACAATAAATTCCTGATGGATGAATGGTAAAGGCCGCGAAAGATGCGTTTATGAAGATTTCACTAGTTTAAAGGTGGAGAGGTTAGACTGTTCTGTGATGGCATCAGTATCGGTGAGGAAGTTGTAGTGTTAACAGCTCTGGTCATTATAACGCGTTTTAAAAAGGTGGTAGCTATGGGTGTTATTTCGTATATTCAAAAGTGGTGGTTCATTTTAAAATCTTGGTATACATGTGTCAGTCACACATCGGATTTTTCAGATAGACATCCTTACACACCCCGTGATCCCACAAGAATACGTGTTATATGTGCATCAGATGATGTAAATGGTTATAGAATGCGAGCTTCAGCTGCAGCGAAGGAGGGACGTGAAACTGCATACTTCGATATATCATTGAGGTGTGTCAGAGGTGTTTCAATAATGGATGGGCAAATAGAGAAGATAGTCGAGATAAATAGCGTGCTTAAAACATATTCAGTCAGTGTAGAACGATTTAGAATACAGATCCCTCTTCCTATAC
>JABUQX010147177.1:10000-12500 GCA_015478945.1 Trachelipus rathkii
AAATTTGGTTTTAATACTAATTGAGAGCTATTTCTGTCTCATTTCAGATCCAGACTATTCGACGTTTGAGATAAGTCCTGTGGGTGCAGTGTTTATTACTATTATTGCAAGACGTATCATGGCATGTGCAACAAGGCATAAAGACAGGCATGCAATATTCGGTTATCCACAACCACTTGTCGAAAATCAGCTACCACTGGCTGAGGATGTTTTTAGAGCCTACAAGTTCCATCAAGTAGTCAACAAAGATGCCAGTGTTACTCATCTAGCAAAGTTAGTGGCAACAGAAGTTAAAGGCATATACAATAAAGCAGGCATTCCAACAATAGAATTTGAAAGTGTTATAGTGAAAGTGAAGAGACTAATAGTGAATGTCAATGATTTGATGAAATATTCAAGAAATAAACAATCTTCTCTAACATATCAAGATAAAATAAAATCATTTTCTCGTCTCTTCGACATTAGCGCGTGCAAGTGTGTTCATAATGGTATAGTTGAACGTAATCAATGTCAATGTCCCAATGAAAAGAAAATCCCTGTATTGGAATGGCAATTTTGGCTTGATCAAAACACTTCAAGACGCATGATAATAGGAAAGGTGGACAAGGAAAGAACAGAGAAAAACATGAAACTTCAGGAAAGGAAAAGGAAACGGTTGACATTTGAAAGTAAGATGAGACACAAAGATACGCAAAAATGTGTAAGTTCAGTTGAATTATCAGGCAGTGAGAGTGATGTGCTAGAAGAATCATTTTCCTTAGAATCAGAAGAAATGGAAGAATGTCACCCTCAAAATAGAAACCAGTATCCTGAGTTGTGTAAAGCATTAGAGAGGACAAATGTGAGCAATAGAGATGCATGTCTCATAGTTAATGCTGCCCTCAAGGACCTCGGACTTCTGTCACCAAAAAACGTTGTTGATCCAAGTAAGTTACAACGCCAAAGAAAATACTGGAGAGACAAACAGTCAGAGGAGCATTTGCTGCAACACAGAGGTATGGTCTGCATTGGTTTCGATGGAAAAATAGATGAAACACTTGTCGATACTGGAGGTGTGCGTAGAAAAGTTAGAGAAGAACATTACGTGCTAGTGTCATTTCCAGATGCATGTTACATCGATCACGTTAGTCCTAACTCAGGAAGATCTCGAGATGTATTTAATGAAATTCTGGGTATTATTGAACGAACAAGATCTACAGAGACTTTAAGAGCAGTGATTTGCGATGGAACTCCTGTGAATACGGGTAACAAGAATGGAATAATCACACTGTTGGAGTTACATCTTAAAAGACCACTTCAATGGCTCATATGCATGTTGCATTTTAATGAACTGCCACTCAGGAAGTTATTTAGTGTTGTTGATGGGAAGACAACTGGCCCATCGTCACATGAAGGACCTATAACCAAACTGCTCTCATTTGATCCTCAGACCAAACCCATCATTAATTTTCAACCAATTCCAGGCTCTGTAGTTGATGTTCCTGAAACAGTTACGAAAGATCTAAGTTCTGACCAGCTGTATTTACTAAAAATCTGTTTATTAATTCAGCAAGGGGTACAAAATGCAGATCATAATAATATGCGGTATTTGAAAACTGCACAGCCGGGTGCCTTAAGCCATGCAAGGTGGCTAACTAAAGCTAACAGACTGCTTCGATTGTACGTTTCAACAGAATCCGCATCTGATGATCTGAGGCGTTTGGTACGATTCGTACTGAACTTCTATGCCCCCATATGGTTCTATATCCGCTCCCATCCCTTCTGTCAAGATGGTGCAAAGAATTTTCACTTTATGGTATCACAGTATCAAAAACTTTCTCCTGAGGATCAGAACATCATTTCTCCAGTGCTCCTAAACAACTCCTATTTTTGTCATCCAGAAAACTTGTTGCTAGCTGGTGTTGCAGATGAACGGGAAACAATAAGAAGATTTTCATGTCAACAAATTCTTCAAGCAAGAAAGAAAATTTCCTCCACCAATGTGCAAGTTCGCTGCTTTGATAAAAGGCAGCTAAACGTCAATCTCAACGCCACTTCCTACATGGAACTGATAGACTGGGGGAGTACTCCTATCACCCCCCACCTCTTCTTGATGATATTAGTGATGATATTTTGGTTAGTAATCAACAAATTCTCCTACCAAAGTATCCGTGTCATTCGGTCGATGTTGAAAGAAATGTCAAAGATGTTTCCGCTGTTTCTAGTAGGGTCGTTGGTCATACTTCTCGACATGGTGCAATACTACAAACCAAACATTCTCGAATCGAAATACCTTCAGTACAGACAAAATCTGATTTTCTATGAGATTTTGTACTATGCAGGTTGTTTAGCATGTAAGAATGTAAGGATATTTAAGCTATACTGTATATCTGGCTATATATATATTTTTGTTTTTAAATAAAAAGATTCAAGGTAAAGTTGGGGTATGAAAACAAATCTTGAAGAACTTACTTTTAACACATTTCAGTTTGTATCTGAAGTGAGCACCAAAATAAAGTTG
>JABUQX010147178.1:0-7500 GCA_015478945.1 Trachelipus rathkii
CACTTACTCTAGTTTAACCTAGGTGTAACAAGACTAACAGAATTCTTCGGTGTAGGTAAATTACCTAATATGTTTAGTGTCTGTTGCTTGTGAAGTCAATTAATAAATAAATGTTTCCATGTCGTTTGTATATACACTTAATGCTTCATATGTAAGTATTTCATTCATTTATGTGTGCAATGCCCAAATATGAATCACCTTATGTATATCTCATAATTTACATCTATGAATGTATACATGTATACTAGTATTACGTTTATGAGATTTATATGTAAGTGATTTTCACTTTAACCGTGAAGTATTTAAATGTTGTTATAATAATGAAGTAACAAATCGTGGTGTGTAGGTCAAACTAAATTATCGTTACCTGACCCTTTTGTAACTAGAAATTTCTAAATGTGTTAGAATTTTAACTCTTTCATTCATACATTTTAAAGTTACAAGTAATTTGTAATGACTAAATTACATCATATAATGAGAATTATGTGGTTATTATGACTTACACTAGATGTTTATTATGCATCTATCAAATATTATTAAAGTTCAAGTGTGTAACTATATCAATTTAGAAGAAAATTGCAAAGTTATAACTGATATAAACTTATAATTCAAAGTGGGTAGCCGTGTACTGAATCACTAGTGGCTCCCTACCTGTTCACCTATTATGCGTTTTCGCATGTTATGCTGAATATTTGTAATGTTACCACTTATATTTATAAGATAAATTATCATTAAAATTGTTATCTTTTATATATTGGGTCATTATGTTTTGACAAAAATGTGAAAAAAAAAAATGTGTTAAAGTAAAGTATATTTACTACAAAGATTTTAAATGAATCTCTAGTGGTTACTTAATTGTTTACCTATTCAGTAAAGACGACATTCTTTTCTGTTAAATTTCAAGACGATTATCTGCTTTTAGTTTGATGACTAAAATATTACTTATTCTTACTTACTATCCAAACATATGATGCTTTTATAAATTATATGCGACCTCAACTTTTGGTACTCTAATTTCAATTTCATCAGAGTCCCACAAGCTGAAGTAGTATACACTTACTTGTTTATTTCCAAGGGTGTTCTTATTCTTGTGAATCAGCCTTTTGATTTAGAACGACGTTGCTCTTTTGTATCAGCTGTTTTGCTCTTATTACCAGAATCACACTTCCTTCTTCTAAATTTATTTTCTTCTAAAAGAAAGTTGTTTTCTTTCTTACACTTATTCAACATTAACTTTTACTGCTGTCTTCTTATGACTTTAAAGTATCGAATCAATGGTTCCATCTTTTCTTTCCTAAAGATGTTTTGACTTTACATTACTATGGATACACAGGTTCTCTTACTGGTCTAACTACCTTTGTCCTGTATCCGTCTATTTTCTTTTATTCCTAAAGAATTTGTAAAGTTAATTCCTATACGTATGTGTTCCGAAATATATCAGTAGAAAATATTTGCAAAATTAAGCTTTATTGCTATAACTTCTTTTGTTATTATTTGGTTCCTTCTTCCATTTGGAGCAATGCATCTGGATAGTTGAACGTGCACTTTCTCGTATCCTTCAACAATGTCAAATTTCAGATTAGTATGTTCTGATGATCCTATTGATCCTGTAACATGGTGCTTCTGGCTTCTTCGCCATCAATCTTTTCTTTAAGACTTTCACTATGAGTTTACTCCCTTTTGTAGCTTAATGAACTTCCTATCAAAATGTTCCTTCTACATTTCAACAATTATTAGAGAGATAGTTAAGGTTTCTTCTGTGGTTCCCTTAAGTATTAAATCTATCATTCCTTTCTTCCCGATCAATGTGTATTTGATCCGATGGATAAACTACAGATTGCTGTAATTTACAGTTACTGTAATCTCTCAGTTGACTGATATGCTCATTCTATCTCTTTGGGTGAGCTTACTTTTATGTTTTATCCTCTTTGTTCTGTTACTTTCTTCCTTTTAAGCTTCATATTTATACTTCTACTGTGTCCAATGTGAGTGTTATTTAGTGATAATCTCTCTATCTTGCCTGTCCTTTCCCTCGTTAAGCCAGGAGAAGAAATAACAGACTACATAAAGAAATTATTTTCCATAACCTTCTTCATGGACTGATTTCTCAATTCTCGGACATTAACTTCTTTCTGCCCTAAAGGCTTCTTTAATTATTAAAAGTATCTTAATGTGTGATCTGCTGATATCGTTCTTTATAGTTGTAGTTTTGCAGGGTTTTGGTGATATTCTGTATGAATTTAAATGGCATTTTCTCTATGTTTCTTCATGCCTTTTTCTATGCATCATGTATTCAATATTGTTTCTTTATATTATAACCTGCATTCATTTGTATTCTTCCAATCACAAATAAATACCGTGCACCTTATCTTGTGTCGCCTTTGAAAGACCAAAACTAGAGTTACACCTCTCGGGATTTTAACCCCTGTACCAAATTTGAAATCGCATGTAAGGCCTTATACACACAATCTCTTGGATCTTGTCCTTTCTTTGTTCACAAAGATAGGCGGTTGGTATGATCAGATGAAACTTTTGATTGATCTGCGAATTCAGCTTCCTGCTTGTGTTATAGAGAGAGTTTTAGAGTTGAAGTTACTACTTCGATAAGAGTGACAATGGATGTTTGTCAACAGTCTTTACCTCTACCTTTCTCTTTTCCACAAATATTTAGCTTCCTCCACTACATCAATCAGATGAGTCTGAAGAACTTCGTGTCTTATTAGAATTAGAAAAGCTGGAAGGCGAGCATTTTTAATCTCTGTTCCCTATGAAAGATAACTTTCTTCGGGCATTTCCAGTTTTCTTCTTCTTCTATTAACTCTATATCTTCTGTTCAATGCGCGATGGTACTTGCGACTTTTAATGATGGTGGACACTTAACGTCAGAGTGTCATTAACGTTTACCCTAAGTGCATTAGAGTTGTGCGATGAAGTTCCTTTACAGAGACTATCATCAATTGGATCAGCGTATTTTCCGAGTTTTCTTCATCTCGTACTTCCTACGTCTACTCTTCTTCTACAAGAGGTTTTACACATCATTATGTGTAAAGCAGTATGATCCTTACAGCTTTCGGTACCTTCTATCTACGTACCTCATCATTCTAGTTCAAACTTGTGATCATAATCGAATGGACCATTCCCCTATCTCCTTATCAGAATCAAGATATCTGAATCAATCGGAGAGGTCGGACTTCAACAGTTCCTTGCAACTGTGGTCCTTACCAGTATAAGCTGCATTCATTCCCATTTGAATGACTATGCACACTTGGGACGGAATTATTTCATCCTTTGTATATTTACCAAAGGGTTGCAAGTAATGCTCATTCTCAGATGGTAAATCTTTTACCTCTCTGTCGTACAGGTAAGTGAGCTAAGGTGGGACAGCATTTGTCCCCCCGAACCTAATCAGGTATTAACTTGCAATTGGAATCAATCTTCGTGATTCCCTTCACCTAAAATTTACTATTTTATATAGGTGGCACCTACAGCATGTTTTCCTAATGCCTTTTTTTCTCAGAATCTTCTTCATAAGTGTCTGAGTTTTCATCGGTACCGTCCTCACGGCTTACAAGTAAATCCAGAGTTCTGGAGACTTTATAACTATACAAATCACCTTCAAAACATCATGCATGAACGTTCGAGGCGGTCTTTCTTGAGACTTTATAACATTACAGATCAAAACATCTTGCATTCTTGTTCGAGGCGGTCTAAATACCTTCCTTTACTGGCATAAATCACAAAATGGAAAGCTATTTTATATGTTAGTTTAAAATGCTTCCAAAAATAAATATAATAATGTTTCAATCTCCCCATCGAGTATATAAGATTGGGTTCCTGAAACTTATCTATGCTGTGGTGAATTAATATTATGCTCTTCAAAATATTCTTCCTAAGTTTGTGAAGAATAAACATAATAGAGCGATCTTCATATAATTAAATATGCTGTAGCCGGTATCTTTGTGTATGTGACCATGGCACAATGCTCAATAAAAGTGAACAATCATATATATATATATATATATATATATATATATATATATATATATATATATTTATATTTGCTGATATATTTTTTATATATAAATATATTTATATATATATATATATATATATATATATTATATAATATATATATATATATATATATATATATATATATATATATAATATATATATATATATATATATATATATATATATATATAACAACTCTAATAACCAATATATATATATATAACCAATAATATCTTCTATATATATATATATATATATATATATATATATATATATATATATATATATATTGTTCGAGATTCATCTTATCTAAAATATTTAATATAAGTTTTTAGCGGCTAGCATAAATAAATTGTTCTTCCATAAACTATGGCTATTTCTATCGCCTTTGAATCTATTATTTCTGATTTGAGCTATTAATTGGCTCTGTGCTTTAGTGTGTTTGTGCCTATCTGCTATTCGTGCCAGATTTGTTCTGATTTAACAAACAGAACGAGGCGCAAGAGTGACAGTTTTCGGTCACCTCGGCATCATCCAAATCATTAATTGATCGACGACGTCTTACGGGTACAATTCCCGCAACCTCCTGCGTTTAATGGATTGTCCGAGTATCTAAGCTTGATAGTCCCGATCATGGGTTATTAGTGATATTAGTGCTAGGTTAGGTTTTTCAAAGCTTCAAAAATGACTGTCCAATTTCCTTTTGAAGTTTGATCCACCGTCTTTCTTAATAACACCTTTTAGCCTTGAATCTTGACTTTAGCTTAATCTAAATGTAAGTTTTTATGGCTTGTACCGCTCTTGCCAATAGCGGGTGCAAAGCGCTTGATTACTAGCTTGTTGGTTATCAAACACTCCACAACATTTCGGTAAAGTTACCGACAATTCTTCACATTCTATCCATATATTGTACAAAATATAGGTCATTATTACCTAAAAAATATGTATACACACATTTTACGTGTATACCTACACAATTCACAATTAATCAGTGAATGAATTTGGCACTTTATATGACTAAAATTCCTATTCTTCTATATATTAGGCACCTCACACACACACACACACACACACACACACATATATATATATATATATATATATATATATATATATATATATATATATATATATATATATATATATATAGAGTGAAAAAAAGAGAACAAAAGTCTTATAAACAACATGCAGATAATTAACTCGTTTATTATATATGCACAATACAGAATATTGAATTATTATTATGAAAAACAAGGTACTGAACATTCATAGGTCAATAGTTCACAGGAGGTGCTGAAAATGTTCACCTTGAACCTGGATACACAACTTTGTATGGTCGCATATGTAACAGCTTCAACATGTTATGGCATGAAGTTCGTTTGATGTTTAGTTGTGAGGATAGACGTCTAGTTGATTTCCGTGGACTTCTAACCATAGTCTCTTGCACACGTGCAATATTTTGCGCCAAACAAACTTTCTTTTTACGGTTACGTTTGGCGTTAGCGACCGAACCTGTTGCTCGAAATTTACTAATCAATTTCTGCACAACACTCTTTGCTGGAACAGCTGTGTTTGGGTATTTTATCGTGAACATTTCATTTAATGTTTTAATTAATTAAGATTTACATTCAAAATAAGTTTCAACAATAAACACTCTTTGTTGGATTGAAAAAGGCATTCTGCAGACCTCTTATCACAACAAGCTTCAAATTGACTACTGAAACCGTCGCACAGAAGACTAATTTGCTGCTCGACATCATGTAACCCCGCTCGAGCACCGCCCTACCGTTAAGATATCATAACACACAGCTACCTACAAATATTATACAAATAAATACATAATAAAAACAAATATAACATGGGGCCTCTTTTATCTTGGCCACCCTGTATATATATATATATATATATATATATATAATAATATATATATAATATATATATATATATATATATATATATATATATATATATATATATATATATATATATATATATATATATATATATATATATAAAACATTAATATACATATATATACATACATATATATAATAATATATATATATATAATTATAATATGTATATCTGTATAAAACAACTGTGTTTATAGCACTCTATGTATATATAAATATAAATTAATATTAATTTTTCGGTACTTTATGTAAGTAAATTAATATACTATTTGGCAAATTTTATATCAGTAAATTAGTATACTATTTGGCATTTTTATATCGGCAATATGTATACCTACATTGACTAATAATTATATATATATATATATCTATAAATTGACACTACGGTTTTAATACTTTCATATTAGTCATATTATAAAGTTAATAATATTTTTAATGGCACTTTCTTTTATGTACGTAAAATGATACTAAATGCTTTATGCAACATTTTTATTGTATGTAAATTTAATACTGATATATATATATATATATATATATATATATATATATATATATATATATATATATATATATATATATATATATATATATATATATATATATATATATATATATATATATATATATATATATATATATATATATATATATTTTTATATATATATATATATATATATATATATATATATATATATATATATATATATATATATATATATATATATTTGTACATGTATATGACAATTAATATTTCGGCATTCTGTATAAATTAATACAGTGATTTTAATTCTTCGCGTTAGTACGTTAATAATATGTTAACTGCCTTCTATATAAATATAAAGATTAATATCTTATTTTAGGCAATCTTTTGCAAATAAATTAATATCGTATTTTCGGTAATCTTTTGTAGAAAATTTATTACTATATTTTAGGCAATCTTTTATATACAAAATATAAATAAATACAGGTAAAAATTAGCTAAAATAGGTAGTAGCTATTTCCTTTTAAAATAAGTTAATTATCTACGTTAACTGTGATTAACTATGCTTAGCAGTTAAGCATAAATTTATGCCTTAAAATTTTGGCAGCTCAAAATTTATAAATACGAGAGAATATAAATTTATACCTTAAAAATTTGAGAGAATATATATAAAAAAGAATATTTTAAATAAATATTAAGTAAATATTAAATAAAAATTAAATAAGTACACTATATAAATATGGTTAGGTAGAGTGTTATGTGTTTTACCTATAATGACACTACTCTACTACAGATGGTACACATTATATGGTACCGGCATTTGGTGCGGCACCTTCTCGCAATTCTTTCTTGCGAAAGTTTCTTTCCTGCTTTCTCTCACAGTTCTGTCTTCTTTTACAGTCCTGCCTTCTTTCACCTCGCGGTCTGATCCGCTTTCATCATGCGCGGCTTTTTGCCTATTCCGATGGATATGTCCAATTATCTTCGGTACTGTATTGCTCTCTCTCTTAGGGTTTGTTTCCCTTATGCCGACGGCGCAATACTTCTCCAGTTTAGAAAGAATATATTCTTCATATCCCTTATCGTTCTCTT
>JABUQX010147178.1:12500-15723 GCA_015478945.1 Trachelipus rathkii
TATATATATATATATATATATATATATATATATATATATATATATATATATATATATATATATATATATATATATATATATATATATATAACAAATAATTCACTTTGTATATATATATATATATATAATATATATATATATATATATATATATATATATATATATATATATATATATATATATATATATATATATATATATATATATATATATCTTCTCTAATATATATTTATATATATATATAAATTTTGCTTTGCTCGTTGCATATTAAATTGATATAAATAAATATCTGCTTTACCGTTGGTTTTTATTATTATTATTAATATTATTATTATTATTACTATTATTATTATTATTATTATTATTATTATTATTTTTACTATTATTATTATTATTATTATTATTATTATTATTATTATTATTACTATTATTATTATTATTATTATTATTATTATTATTATTATTATTATTATTATTATTATTATTATTATTATTATTATTATTATTATTATTATTATTATTATTATTATTATTATTATTATTATTATTATTATTATTATTATTATTATTAAATAAAATTTGATTGAAATGAACTTTGACAATTAAATGTTTTTTGAAAGTTTTTTAAATTGTGCTTTCGAAATACTTTTCGAAAGGGCTTTCTAAAAATAAATTTTGAGAATTAAAATTTGAAAAATTTGAATTTCAGAAATTAATCTAATTTGTAAATGAAATGTAATTAATTAATTTGATTTGAAAAAAAAATGAAAAGTAAAAATGAAATCAATTAAAAATTAATTTGATTTTGGAAAAATGAAATTTACTAAAAAATGAAATTAGTAAAATTTAATTTAATATTGAATAATACTAATAACAATAAAAATAATATTCACTTTACGTACAGATAGGTTTTATTTTTTTTTTTAAAATATTAAAAAACAACAAAAAAAAATAATTATTATCAGTTTTTTTTACTTGCAATTGATTTTGGTTTGTCTTAATTGAAACCCTATACGCTAGAATAACAAAAATTTATTTATATATATATATATATATATATATATATATATATATATATATATATATATATATATATATATATATATATATATATATATATATATATATATATATATATATATATATATATATATATATATATATATATATATATATATATATATATATATATATATATATATATAATATAATATAATATATCCAATATAATATATCTAATATAATATATTCAATATATTTAAATAATATATCCAATATAATATATCCAACATAATATATTTAATATATTTATATATTAAATAAAGTTTAAGTTTTAAGCTCCCAAAATTTTTCTAAGTTTAAAAAAATAATATGAAATTTTTGGGTCGATTTTTTTCTATGTTCACAACAAAAATAGACTTTAAAATATTTCGTTTTAGCGCTTTACGTTAAATAATATTAAATTTAAAGTTACTTTAAATTCTGTTTATTTTCTTTTCAATTGTTAATTTGCAGCGAAGGAATGAGCTCTGGCTCTGTTCCTCTTCTTTTATACTAGGTGGGTTGAGCAATATGGGATTTCTTAGGATGTATGTCCTGTGGGAAATCTTAAGAAATATTGTGAAACTGGGAAATCAAATTAATAATTTACAAAGAAAATTTGTTTATGAAAAATGATTGAGCAATGGGAATTTTCTAAATAATTAAATAAAACGTATTAGATTATTGAAGGGTTTTGCCCATTGGTTTTACCATATTTCGCCATTGATATCCTGTTATTAGAATATTTCCAGATTAAGCAATCATCTTTTCAGAATCTCCCCCCTTAAAAATTTTTAAAACTTAAAAATTTGAAGTGAGATCAAAATTAAAAAAATCAAAAATATTAAATAAACTAAAATATTTTAAAAGTTCTAACTAAAAATCAAAATAATAATTTATGCAATAAATTATTATGTAATGTTCCGGCTTGTCACTTGAGTTCTGTAATGTGACCGAGTACGGGTTGTGTTCTTGCGATCTTCCTGTAAGAGTCGAATTCTTCTCCGTCTCGTCAAGCCTTTTTCTCTCCATTGTATCTTTTGAAGTATCCCATTCGCCATGTTCTCTACAATACCTTAAAGAGAAAGAAAAATATCGGCAGCAGTATTGGGTCTTTAAAAGATTGGAAAGATTTACATGTTAATATGTAAAATGTAATATAAATTGTAAGAATTTGTATAAAAATGAAGTGTATTAGAATCACTGTCATATGTTATATTGACTGGTAATGTCTATGTTGATTGTTGTAAGAATTTGTATAAATGAATTCTATAAGGATTACTGTCATATGTTATATTGACTGGTAATGTCTTTGTTGATTGTTGTAAACTGTGCTTAATTATAATGTTGTGTATGTTTGTTACATGTTGCAAAAGTGAGTCTTTAGTGACTGAATTTGATGTCTAAAACAGTGTTTGTATTCTGTTGACTGGTATAAAGAATGTTAAGTGTTACATGTCTTTAAAGTTGTATTCAATGTGAATTGATATGATGTCAATTGAACAATATTATCATTGAAATATAATGAAATAAAAGAAATTTGAAATTTAAAATTTCTAAAAATAAATTAAATACTTTGGAAAAATAAAAATTCTAAAAAATAAATTAAATTCTTAGGAAAATCTTCCCATATTTTGTTTTCTAGAAATCTGTATTTTCAAAAAATATTTGCAATAGGGATTATTATAATCTGATGAACAGGGACAATATTTAAATTGTTAAAATTGTTAAAAAAAATGGTTAAAATTGTAATGAAAATATTTAACTTTTCTTTTCACTAACTTTTATATTTGAACAGGGACATTATTTATATATAAAAATAATTATTAAAAATTAAAATTTCAATATTACTATATAAAGATTGAAATAAATGTCTTTATCCTTAAAATTTAATATTAACTGAAAGTTGTTATTTATTTCATGCTGAGACAATGCTGTGATTATTTATAATGAAGTCCATCCCTAGGACTTAATATAATATTGAATAAATTGTACCAGGTTCCAAGGATAAATTCAATTATATTAAACTCATTGACCTGATGATAGGTGGTGGTTATCGACCTGATAGGGAAATTCCTCAGTAACAAGCAATGAGACTTGTCTGCTACTGACGAATCACATTATCCTGGAAAATGAACATTAACGTTCCCTGCTAGTATACTTACTTCAGAAAAATTCTGTA
>JABUQX010147179.1:0-2500 GCA_015478945.1 Trachelipus rathkii
ATAATAATAATACACACACACACACACACACAATAATAATAATAATAATGATAATAATAATAATAATAATAATAATACACACACACACACACACACAATAATAATAATAATAATAATAATAATAATAATAATAATAATAATAATAATAATAATAATAATAATAATAAAGGGTGTATAGCCTTCACTCTTGGTATCTTGCAGAACATTATTGTTCGAAGTCATCATATGATATTTTTTTCAAATACACATAGTCAATAATAATAATAATAATAATAATAATAATACTAATAATAATAATAAAATTAATCTTAATAATAAGCTTATTAATAACAGTAGTAAAAATAAAACTGTTTGTAGGAATGCATACATCATTTAAAATATTAATACATATTAAAGGTATATATATATTAGTGTAATATATATAGATATATATATATATAGTAGTGGTATATATATATATATATATATATATATATATTTATATATATATATATATATATATATATATATATATATATATATATATATATATATATATATATATATATATATATATATATATATATATATATATATATATATATATATATATATAAAGTGTCAACAACAAGAAACAAAACAAGACACCTTTATTAATATTTACAAATAAACACATATATAAAAGTCTATAAGTAAAAATGATCATTCTTATATTCTATATACAAACTCTTCAATAACAAAAATAAGCAAATAAATTTTTTTCACCATAATAATAATAATAATAATAATAATAATAATAATAATAATAATAATAATAATAATAATAATAATAATAATAATAATAATAATAATAATAATAATAATAATAATAATAATAATAATAATAATAATTTGTTATTACTAGTTATTAACAATTTAAAAATAATCATTTTTGAAATCGTTTTATATTTTTATATTTTAATTCTAATAGTCTATGTTGTAAATTAAGATTTTGCTAATAATAATAATAATAATAATAATAATAACAATAATAATATAATAATAATAATAATAATAATAATAATAATAATAATAATAATAATAATAATAATAATAATAATAATAATAATAATAATAATAATAATAATAATACACCCAACCGTACACAAGAACAACACCTGAACAATAAACACGTTATATATTTATTAATAAAATGCTTTATATATATTATATATATTTATATATATATATATATATATATTTCAGAAGAAGATTATATATATATATATATATATATATATATATATATATATATATATATATATATATATATGTTCATGCGTTTTCAACAATGCCAAGAGTATAAAACGGTATTAACTCTTAGAAACACTTATCTAACTCTAATAAGACAATTTTCATAACATTTACTTAGATTTTAATTTATTAAAAAACTTATGTAATGCTTTTCTAAATTCAAAAGGCTAATTTTGGTTAAAAGTTTAGGCCTCCCGCGTGCAAATGGGCTAGTTCCTTATTTTTGGCGGGAAAGTCTAGTCTTCTGGTTAAAAGTTTAGGAATACCGTTTCCAAACAGATTAGTTTCTTATTTCTGGCGGGAAACGCTTTTTGGTTAAAAGTTTAGGCCTTCCGCGTCCAAACAGATTAGTTGCTTATTTCTGGCGGGGAAAGTCTAGACTTTTGCTTAAAAGTTTAGGCCCCCCGCGTCCAAATAGACTAGCCCATTTATTTTTGGCGGGAAATTAAAGCCTAAGGCATGGTTTAAGTTTTTAATTAAAAAATTTCTAGAGATAAAATTTAACTTTTTATTAATTGGATTTTCTATTTCATTTTTAGGTTTGTGTTGACTTTAAAATTTACTGAGTTGATATTTTAAAATTAAATTTAAAAATAAAATAAACAGTTTATTAAAGCAGTTTTCGATGATGGTTTAGGTTGCTTTGGGTGAGAAGTAAATTACTCACGGTGGTTGAAACTCCTGCCACATGTTCGGAGTTTCAGAAATTACAAAAATAAAAATACATATATAAAAGTATATATATATATATATATATATATATATATATATATATATATATTATATATATATATATATATATATATATATATATATATATATATATATATATATATATATTTTTTTTTTTTAAATTTGAGGAGCAACAAAAATTTTGGAGCTTTCTTTATTTTAATTTTTAATTTGAATTCATGTTGACAAAAGTAACACAGTAACTTGATAATAAAATAAAATTAATAAAATAATTAATTTTGAATATTTTTTTAATACCTATTTAAAAATTTCTTAAATGTTTCCTAAGTTTGATGCAAATATTTATAAAAATATATGAGAAAAAATATGTCTCTTGGGCGTAATAATAAAAGAAAATTGAATAATTTTTTGTTAAAAAAAACTTTTTTAGGAGGACTGAAAAACAAACAAACAAACAATTAACCACAATCAACCATAAAAACAAATAAACAATCAACCACAAAGAGTTTTAGAATCACTGCTTTTGTAAAACGCA
>JABUQX010147182.1:2500-27679 GCA_015478945.1 Trachelipus rathkii
TGTCTCAAAAATAAGATTCCTGTAGTTACTTTCCCGAACGCCATAGTCCCCAGGGCCCCAGCCGGGGGTCATTTATGGGGCAAGAAATGACCCAAAATGACATATCTTAGCAAAAGAGGTGTTAGAGTCATCGTATCTTCTTCAAACTTGGTATGTCTTCCTTATATGTTGCAACATTGTTGCATCCAATGTTTCAAGCCGCTACGTCAAGGGGGTTGGGGCCCCACCCCTAAAAATTTAAAATGGACTTAGAAAGTTGAAAATTCTGAGTGTATAGAAGAGAATAAATGAAATAGAATGGTTATGTTAAACTAATTATGAACCATATGGAGCCGGAGCGGAGCTGGTGGTTGCGGTGCCCGAATGGAATTCAGGCTCCTACCAATATATTAGAACAAATGAGGTGTCTACATCTATGTTTTCAACGGTGTAGAATTCATTTTGGGTTTTCTAGAACTCTAAAATGAGAGTTTGAGACCCTCTCAAGGGGGTCCTGAAAAAGAAGCTTCTAGAAGAAGACGAATGTAGAAAAAGTAAGAAGAAGGAAAGTAGAAGGTCTCTGCATGGTTGGATCAAAGTCGAGTGATTGTATGTGGGGAGTACTGGTACTGGTACCGCCAGGGAACCGGTGTGTACTGAATTAGTAAAATGTACTCTAAACATCTGATATTAGTGTAATTTATATATGCTTTAATAAACATAGATCTCATTTTTGAGGTCTCAAACTTCAATATTCTGAGAACCTTCCTTCAGGGTTTTAATTTTGAAAAAAAGAAGAAAAGGGTGAGGGAAGATTTATTATGCTGAATCACGGTTTCAACTCTCTAAACGATCGCAGGGTTGGCATGACCGAACGCGAGGTTGCCCCGCGCCCGCAGGCGCGCCCCCGGCCCGGAAACGACGCGAGCGCCCGCAGGCGCAATATTACTGCGCGAACGCTAAATATATTTCGTAGTTGTAACGTTAATATACACTTTTTTTTTTAAAAAAAATGTTTACATTAATTTTCTTTTAAAGTAATCCGTTTTCTGTACTATGAAACAGTTATTTTATTTTATACTTAAACTTTCTTAATTTTTTTTTTTATTATTTATACAAAACCCTTGTTCACTGTTAAATTTTTGTAATAAAAACATATTTTTTCTACCTTAAAGCTATAACTCAATAAGGCAGTAGCGCAAATAGCCCCAGAGGGCCCCTCCCTTCACCCTGGCTATGCGCTATGTCTTTACTGCTTTATTGTCTTACTGTAGGGTTTTACTGTTTCAAGTCCTATCCGAAACACACATTCTGGTGGAAAAATAACTTCATTAAACTTTGGAATATATATATATATATATATATATATATATATATATATATATATATATATATATATATATATATATATATATATATATATATATATATATATATATTTATATATATATATATATATATATATATATATATATATATATATATATATATATATATATATATATATATATATATATATATATATATATATATATATATATATATATATATATATATATATATATATATATATATATAGAGAGAGAGAGAGAGAGAGAGAGAGAGAGAGAGAGAGAGAGAGAGAGAGAGAGAGAGAGAGAGAGAGAGAGAGAGAGAGAGAGAGAGAGAGAAGAGAGAGAGAGAAGAGAGAGAGAGAGAGAGAGAGAGAGAGAGAGAGAGAGAGAGAGAGAGAGAGGATATGAAAAGTCTTTTTACTTATGATGAAAAAATTTTATTAAACAATTAGTATATTAGTAAAATTTACAAAATGCGTTTACATGTATAAATAAAACTTTCACCTCCAGCCGCAAAATCCTGATGGTCCCTATATGGAAATGTAATATATTCCCCAGATATCTCATTTCTTATAGTTGTTATTATATAAGTTATTAACCTCTTCTTTGAATGTTCATCAAGATCTTGATCGGTTAAAGCACGTATCTTAGAAGAAATTTTTAGATGGATAGGGAGTGGTATCTTCATTTTAAATCGTTCCACATTGACTATAAATGTTTTAAACACATTGCTTGTTTCCATAATTTTCTCTATATGTCCATCTAATATAGGTATCATATTATTATACTTTAATGTTATATCGAAGTATGTAATCTCGTGTCCCTCTTTCTTAGCAGCTGATGCTCTTACTCTGTAACCATAGACATCATCAGATGCATATACAATGCGGATTTTTGATGGATCACGTGGAGTGTAAGGATGCCTAGTCGAAAAATCTGAATTATAATTGACACATGTATACCAGGTTTTTAAAATAAACCAGCACCTTTGAATATATGTTATAACTCCCATAGCTATACCTTTTTAAATGTATTACAAAACACAGCTATGGTTACGATGGTTGGTTCTCAACTGAATATCATATTCACAGGTTTGTAACCAACAACCTTTAAATTCGTGACGTCATAAACATGAATTTTCCTGAAAACTTTATCTTTTCAGCTTTATATACAATGTGAAATTTTATGAATCATTAACTTTTACATTTCTGTATATATTTAACTCTATATATATATATATATATATATATATATATATATATATATATATATATCATATATATATATATATATATATATATATATATATATATATATAAGTAAAATCAAGTTATTTCATTTTAATGCATTTATTACATAATTAGAAACTATATAGTCATTTACATACAAATTTTTAGCATCAAATATATTTACAAATTCATTAAAACACATATTTTTTAAAAAACATATAATGAAATAAATACAATAAACTCCACATAAATTAGAGTATGATGGCTGAACAGGGTAAGACATAGTTTTTATATAATTTACATTATTATATTTAAAAAATGAAAGGATATATTGATTATTCAATATAAATTTTAAATCCAAAGAATCAATCAGATGAACAATGCCATTTTTATCCCTATAAACAGAAATCCAGTGTCCTCCTGTTGTAATGTGGCGATGTGAAGTGTTGAACACGAAACCGGTATCCTTCTCTAGTTTTACAGATCCTACTTCGTTAATAGCGAAGACTCCTATAAATCCAGGTTCGTTTTTAAACACAGTTTTTATTTCTTCTTCATTCATCTTTAATAATTCAAAATAACGTTGCGTACTCTGTCAATTTCAATGAGCTGAGGATGTTCCAGATAAACCAGGACAGTGATTGGTGATTGTAGACTTCCACTAAAGGAGAGACCTAACCCTAATGTCCCCTTTCTTAAAATATTTAAATGATTAGCGTTACAAGCTGAAAGGTCAGCGGTGAGATCGTAAGCATATAAATTACTATTCTTAGCGTATTCTTCAAGATCTATCCCTGTCCCGCTGTCATTGCATGAAACAGTGTTAGCTATTAGATCGTAAAAAGGTCGTGAACATAGAGATTGCGATCCATTGTATAACATTTCATAGTCCCGCCCGTAAGGTTGACCGTTTACATGTAGACTGATGCCTCTAAGTCCAAAAGGGGTGAATTTATAGGCTGATTTTTTATAATTCCCTGAGTATGCTTCATGTTCAACAATACCTATTATTACTTTCTGAGGCAGATTACCATTCACAATGTTGGGGATATTGATACTCGATAATCCCTGTGTAAAGTTAAACAACTTTGTTTCCACTCGTTTGATAGGATACTTTGCTGTAGTGTTCAAGAGAGATTTTTCGATTTCCAAATGTCTCTGGGGTAGTAATTTCACTTTTCTAACATAGAGATAGGCTTCTAGCAACTTGTAAACAGGTTCAGGACATACAGCCGTAGCAGTAGGTTTACTTTTTATTTTAAGAGCGAATTTAGGATTTGAACGGGTTAATCGAATTCTAGTATCTACAGCTGGTAGAATAAGTCTTTCTTGAGAGAAGATGTCACCGTTTAAACGTCCGTAAAATTCATATGTGTTCCTTGTGGTTTTACCAGCTTTATCTATATGTGCAGCCTCGTCTTTGAAACTATAAAAACCGCAAGACTGGAGATGAGACTGTTTAGCATCGTCTGAATAATTTAATAAATGTTCTATATAACTTCTATAAGGATAATTTGCAGCTGATGCACCTAATGAAGTTTCATTGAGATACACTTCAATCTGATTAAAACAGGTATACAGGAAATTGGATTCTGTGTATACTATGTGATCGTCAGATGATGGAAGGTCTGTACCATCGGGTTTTGTCAGTTTCGTCTTCAGATATAAAAACACGTTGGATGGATCTAAATACTGATCCGAAGTACCTGGTATATTGAACTCTAGAGGGACATCGGTGTTGGTAATTGAATGTATGGGGTTGATGCTGATGAAATTGGTTTCAGTTACACTAATCTGGGTGGGGTTCATCGAGAAGAGATCCAGTTCACTCTTACAACAGTCTGGACTAGAAGGATGGAGGAAATGCATCTTGTATGTGAGGGTGCTGACCGTATAATGAGCGGTTCGGTGGTTTAGCTTTTCTTATATTCGGTCACAGTATGATGATGATGTTTATGTAAAAGATGCCAGTTAGTAATTAAATAGCAAATACATCATTGCATTTTTTCTTTTGAGGTCTTTTAGTCTTAACCTTTTTCTTAACGCATATTTTCATACGTTTTTTACCTTGACCCGTCATTTTGCGTCTTATTTTTCGCTTTACATCATCCAGCATCTCATCTGAAACATCTGTAATTCGCCTTTTTAGGGACTCGCGAGGGTTAGCTCCTGATGCTATATCCTGTAACGTATGCATCCCTGTTCGTATAGCTTTTTTACCTATATATTCACCTCCTCTTCTAAATAGAGGCATTGCACTTCTCCATAATTTAGAGAAAAATCCACCCAGTCCATACCCTCTTTGTAATTTTGTTCCAACGAATACCCTATCGTTATACATTATTAACGGAGCTTTTATCAAACACTATCTTTACACTGTGAGAGTAAGTTAATGAATGAATAAATATAACTAACTACATCACTTATATATAATCTTACACCTATCCTTATTTCTAGAAGGTTTTCTAACAGCATATATGGAAGATTTTCTACTCTGTTAAAAAAATAGTCCATCATGTTATAGTTAAAGTGTCTGTTTCTTTCTAATATGAACTTTACACAATAGTGTTCCGTCTGTGAATGGATACGGTCTACCTTCGACATCCTTTATATGCATTCGCACAGACCCTAAATGTGAACAACTGAGAGGTAAGTAATGAACATTAGGAAAAGATATAACCTTTCCCTTTTTAGGAAAATGAACCACCCTTAATAAGGGGGCTTTAGTATTCCCTACATACTGATGGTCAACTATATCTGTATAAACGTAAGCCATCCCCTGATCTTGTAACATCTCTGAAGGAATGCATATATAATTGAGAGATATGTCTGAGTCATTAAGACTGTTGTTTAGAGTATGGGCAGGTTCATTATTTCCACTATGTCTATTTAGAACAGTAGAATGTTCTACTACAGCTTTGTGTTCATATACACATTTCCGAAACCAATCTGAACGTTTAAGGATAAACACTTCAGGGTCTCTCAAATTCATTCCAGTTATTGATCTTAAAGTGATTAATACCCTGTCTTCTCCGGGGTGGTTATTAATAATGTATATTAAATCTTTACATATCTTACTTACAGCAAACTGGGTGTTTAAATAACTGTGGATGTCATGGATTGAACGGTAATATCCTCGTTTTAACACAAATTTTTCATAGAAATATTCCAAACCTTTAATTGTCACACGTTTTAAATCGGTTGTGTTTTTTATTTTTAATACAGATTTAACATAATCTACAACTCTATACACCATTATCCAATGACGTGCCTGAGGGAGATTTTCAATATTTGCGTCTAATATCATTTCGCACAGTCCTACCTCATAGAGATCTCTGTTAAGTTGGATAGGATTCATTAACTCGGTTGTAAAATCTGAGACTTTATTATCAGGATGTAGATCCAAAGATGCCGAAGATGGCAGAGTTAAATAGAAATGATCTACACTCTCCATGATTACGATGACTAATGATTAATGTTTCGTGATTTCACTAGCTTTTATATATGAATTAAACTTGTTAGGGTAGCCCACCCATTTCACCAGATACTGTTTATTTTTACCCCTACCTTTTGAACCTAATATTTTTTTCTATTTTATACATATTACTCTCAGGATCGAATCGTATTTTCTGTATTTCTTGTTTATAAAATCCTCCTTTTATGGATTCTCCATCTAAATCTTTGAGATAATATAATTTCAACCCCTCATTAGGAAATTCTTTTATACTATCTACCTTAAAAACTTCTCTAGACCACCCCGCTTCATATCCTTTTCTAAACCTGTCATCAGCTCTAGACACTCTTACATATTCATTCACGTTTATACGGGATTTATCTTTAATTTTTACATCTCTTGGGTTTTGTTGGATCACCGATGGTGTCTTCAAGATTTCTAAAAGAGTTGTCTTTATAGTTCTATGAAAAGATCTATTGTAAGAATAAGCTAGGTCATCGAGTATGTCAATATATTTAAAAGTGTTCATCTTAGTAAAGTATCTATGCATTCGTTCTTTAATCGTACGTTGAACTCTTTCTACAATAGCAGCTTTATTTATAGAAAATATGTTAAAATATACTATATCGTATTCAGTAATAATTTCCTGAAACTCTCTACCTAGAAACTCACTACCCCTATCCGTGCAAATCAGTTTTGGATATCTATCATCATCCCTTATAATTTCTCTCACTGCAGCCGCCACTGTATCTGATTTTTTATCTTTTAAAGCTTTTAACCATAAGTATCTAGAGTATACATCAATAGTAAAAAGTATATATTGAAACCCTTCATTATAAGAACTGTATTTAATCATTTCCGTTAAATCTAATTGCCAAACATTATCGAGGTGATGGGCTATGGTTGTCCGGGTAGGGAATTTTCGACGGACAGGTTTATGTAAAGTAAAAGCATCTTCACCCTCTAAATATTCTTTCAACTCTTTTTTCTCAGTGTTTGGAAACTTTGCAGCGAATCTAGTAAACCCTCCGAAACTATTTGGTTCTCTCAAGTTGAAGTAATACTTATCAACCTTCGCCTTCGCTTCCATGTTGAATACTGACACAAGTTAAAACATATATATATATATATAAAGAGAGTATATACATATATATATATATATATATATATATATATATATATATATATATATATATATATATATATATATATATATATATATATATATATATATATATATATGTTACTAACAATTAAATAAAGCAAAAAATAGTATATTTTTATTTAATCATCGACATTTCAACTAAATAAACAGCATATATATATATATATATATATATATATATATATATATATATATATATATATATATATATATATATATATATATATATATATATATAGAAGAGTAGGTATATATATATATATATATATATATATATATATATATATATATATATATATATATATATATATATATATATATGATAATACAAATTACGAATTAATCCATTGAGGTTTACTGTATGGGATTTTTCTTATTCTTCCTCTGGTAACACGTTTAAATTTATCTGAAGCTACCTGACGGACTTGTAAGAAGTCTAGGCATCTTGGGGATATTATCCAAGTCTGCCAATCTTTTTGTATTTAAGATTAAAGTTCGGGGGAAGTTAATAGTCTGAAGTTCTTGTTTGATGGTAGGCCATCCTGCAACAGCACCTTTCTTCCAATCACGTGAGAGATCTGCTATCAAGTCAACAATATTTGATCCTTTGACAATTTCATTATCGATAATGATTTGTCCTAATTCATTCCATGATAATTGATCTTTTAAAATATTATATAAAGCTAGTCCAGCTTTGCGACCTCTATTTGGTAAGCTCTCCTCCAGGATATTTTTAAAAGGATCTTCGTTTTTCACAGCAGGTATTACCTCCGCAGGTGTTGTTGAATCATTCGAGATTGACTTACTTAATGAGGCATATAGATGTAAGTTTTTAAGATCTATTAATTTCTGTATGGCTTCTTGATATAAGGCACGTTTTTCATGAATGTTAATGTCTGAATTTAATATCCTAAGCACTTCTTTCTCGTAATTATTTATCTGTTCAACTTTGGGATCATGTAAACTTTGGGGTATAGGTTGCAGATATGGTCCTGAATCATTCTGGATATGAGGACTCTGGTGTTGTAAGTGTTGATGAATTGCTGGAGAAGGTAACCCCTGTAAGGGTTGTTGTATAGGCTGTACTGTCTGAGGCTGTGTTAGAGATGACTGATTGGTTGTATATTGACTGAATGTGTTTTATTATTATACTTCATTTTCTCATACTCATTATATGGTAATACAGCCACCTTCTTCATTATTCTGATATCCACTTAGTTATTAAAGGAGCTATGACGGAAAAAAGTAACGGTAGGAACACTCCACCTCCTTTCTGCAGTAACTTCTTTTTACTTTTCAGATTTTTTATATTTAGAGAGAGTTTTTTAATAATGCTTCTATGACGGCGAAGCTTCACCTTCTGAGGTTTGTTTAAAGGAACATTTCCTTTTATAAGATTTAAGCAGACTTCGCATACACACTGGATGAATTTTTCATCATTACAGATTAGTTTACGTTTTTCAGCTGTTTTCAGTTTTTTAAATTTTTTTATAAGAGGTAAATATTTAACAACTAGGGTACTCATTATTCAGGTATGAATACAGTTTCAATTTCGAATGGCAAAATGTTAGTACGGAGCAAAACTCTATACGTGTTTTTAGGATGAAGTTCACACATTAAATAACCGTATGGAATAGATGTAACTTCTTTATATACCTTTAAGAAGTTTTTACGTTGTGATGGAAACATTTGCGATGCTAATACATTGATCTGATTCATATCTCTTCTCTGCCCGAAGAGTAGTAGATATTGGGTGTTTAAAGATATATCTCTCATATACTTATTCTGATAAAAAATGTTCTGGGTGATGAAAAATACAGAGATGTTTAAATGATGGGAAAATACAGTAAACGTTTCAGCTATTTCTTCATTTAACTTATGCATTAAATCATCTAATACAATGATTTTATGTCCATTCACATTATCCAACGATTTGATGTCATAGATTCCTTCATGAAACTGAATTACATCTTTATATTCTGCAAATTTTTCCTGATAGACACTGTAACACCATATTATTTTTACTGGTTCTTGTTCAAAAATTTCCATCTCTCTTAACATGTTTAATAACAGAAAGGTTTTCCCGCATCCTGTAGGGCCTGATACAAGACAAGTAGCAGGACTACGGAACATAAATTTACACACGTCCATACTCTTCAAATACTCGATGTTTAATGTAAAGTCTTTATTGATATATATATATATATATATATATATATATATACTATATATATATATATATATTATATATATATATATATATATATATATATATATATATATATATATATATATATATATATATATATATATATATATATATATATATATATATATTCCAAAGTTTAATGAAGTTATTTTTTCCACCAGAATGTGTGTTTCGGATAGGACTTGAAACAGTAAAACCCTACAGTAAGACAATAAAGCAGTAAAGACATAGCGCATAGCCAGGGTGAAGGGAGGGGCCCTCTGGGGCTATTTGCGCTACTGCCTTATTGAGTTATAGCTTTAAGGTAGAAAAAATATGTTTTTATTACAAAAATTTAACAGTGAACAAGGGTTTTGTATAAATAAAAATTAAGAAAGTTTAAGTATAAAATAAAATAACTGTTTCATAGTACAGAAAACGAATTATTTGAAAAGAAAATACAAAGTAATGTAAACATTTTTATTAAAAAAAAAAGTGTATATTAACGTTACAACTACGAAATATATTTAGCGTTCGCGCAGTAATATTGCGCCTGCGGGCGCTCGCGTCGTTTCCGGGCCGGGGCGCGCCTGCGGGCGCGGGGCAACCTCGCGTTCGGTCATGCCAACCCTGCGATCGTTTAGAGAGTTGAAACCGTGATTCAGCATAATGCATCTTCCTCACCGCTTTTTCTTCTTTTTTCAGTAGAAACCCTAAAGGAGGGTTCTCAGACTCATTTGAGAGTTTTGGAAACCTCAAAAATGAGATCTATGTTATTAAAAACATATATAAGTACACTAATATCAAGATGTTAAGTACATTTTTACTAATTCGGTACCGCACCGGTTCCACACCGGTACCGGTACCGGTACCTACACATACAATCACTCATTTGATCCGCCATGCGAGACCTTCTTCTTTTTTTCCACTTCAACATTCATCTTCTTTCGTCTTCTTCTAAGCTTTTCTTCTTTTTTCAGGGGGGACCACCCTTCGAGAGGGGGTCTCAAACTCATTTTGGGGTTCTGAAACCCTCAAAAATGAATTCTACACCGTTGAAAACATAGATGTAGACACCTCATTTGTTCTAATATGTGGTAGGAGCCTGAATTCCATTCGGGCACCGCAACCACCAGCTCCGGCTCCGGCTCCATATGGTTCGCCAATTAGTTTAACATAGCCATTCTATTTCATTTATTCTCTTCTATACACTCACCAATTTTCAGCTTTCTAAGTCCATTTTTTAAATTTTAAGGGGGTGGGGCCCCCCAACCCCTTTGACGTAGCGGCTTGAAACATTGGATGCAACAATGTTGCAACATATAAGGAAGACATACCAAGTTTGAAGAAGATACGATGACTCTAACACCTCTTTTGCTAAGATATGTCATTTTGGGTCATTTCTTGCCCCATAAATGACCCCCGGCTGGGGCCCTGGGGACTATGGCGTTCGGGAAAGTAACTATGGGAATCTTATTTTTGAGACATTCTACCCCTGTTTGACACCCGTCATGATAGGTTTTTGACGAAGGGTACGTCATCTACGAAAAACGCATGTTGGTCTAAAAACTGCAACGGCTTGAAACGTTTGCTACTGGCAAATAGCGGCAATCGACTCGGCATACCTCAAAACATACTAAACCATCTAAAACTCGGCTTCATAGCTCAAGAAACAAAAATGTTAGAAAAGGGGGTAGGGTAATATCTAATACTAACTCTTGTTAGGAGTGAATCGAACCCACAGGAATCGATTCAGCAGTGTCGATTATGTATTAATCGATACAAATATCGGAAATATTCAGGCATATTATATATCGCACTAGAAGGCCGTGTGTGTGTGATACCGTAACCTAAATAGAACTGCAACCTTAGCACCTTCAAATGTATACCACCTAATTTCGTACCTATAACCTAGGAGTGAGACACTATTATTAGTTGTGTGTTCGCACGCAGGACATGTCACAGAAAGGCTAGGAAAAGGGGGTAGGTAATAACCCAGAAGGAAGTATCAAAGCAACTTCTAATATACACCAATCGACCTCTGCGTACCCGTCAAATCTAGGTTGATACTCAAGATCGGTATTTGCCAACATAGTCGGCATCGTGCTAGAAGCCGTGAATATAGCCCATATCATATAGCCTATATCATATAATATATCATAGCTCATAGTCTGAGCCTATAGGAATACGTGTCTTTTAGCCCCCGGCGGCATCCTTTAGCGAAGGTGCATACTTTATAGACCTTGCGTTTGTGGTTAGATAATCATCCCAATGGACATGGCACTAACAGGCTCCGCCAAAACATACCCCGCCACATAACCCTGCCACCACTAATATTATAACCTTTTTCTCGCGCCTCTGCCACTCTTTTTGCATTCTTTCCACAGACATTCCTTACGACCATTCCGCTTTTGGTTCCCAGGTGGGATTCCCAGAACACACACCACTATACATCCGCTTAACCAACCGACTATCATTAAGATACTTGCTCCAATTGCTCATCATCAAACATGACTTCACACAGCGGACTCTCCTAACCCACTATGATCACCCTTACTTTATCTACATTTACTTTCAAACCCATTCTTTTACACCCTGCCAAACTCCTCCACCAATCCTCTTAAACTTTCTTCAGATTCGCCTCGCAAAACTAAATTATCTGCTTACAGTAAGCAGGGCATCAAACACTCCCTTCCATTCCCCTTCAGTCTATAATCTTTCTATACTACTACTACTTCTAATCTTTTCCCCCTTTCTTTCTCTCTTTCTCTCTCTTCTCTCTCTCTCTACTTCTAATTCTTTCATCACCCCATTCATACTTAAATTAAATAACCAAGGAGATATAACACTTCCTTGTCTCACTCCACCATCAATATTAAACCATTCACTTCCAACTTCATTTATTCTTACACATGTTTCAATTACTGTCATGCTATACTTTGATTTAGCCCAGTTTACCACCAACAATTATATATCACTAACACCACAGAGCTTCTTTGTTAATTTCTGCCATACGCCTATTGCAAGTCAATAATACCTAAATACAGTTTATTCTTCTCTCTCATTTTCTCAATCAGTGTTTCAGCGTGAAAATATAATCTACATATCTTCTACCACTTCCAAATGCACCTTGTTCATCACCATTCAGTCCCTCAATCACTCGATTCACTCTTTCTACCAAAATAACAGCATGCATCTTCCCTACAACAGTTATAAATCAATTCTAATAGTTCCTACAGTTCCCCTTATCCCCAATTTATATATGTAATATTACTATTTTCTTCCAATCCTTTGGAACTCTCACTAATCCACATCACCGCATTGTTATACAACTTTCGTATCAAGTCAATCACAAACTCGCCTCTATTCTTAATCATTCGCCGGTAATTCAATCTATACCCACAGATTTATCATTCTTTAACTTTCTCACTCTACCTATCACCTCCTCCTTATTAAATTACCTCTTCAAACCAACACCCATTCATTATCGCATCTCTATTACTGCTAATATTATTCAGATTTTTGAAGTGTTCCTCCACATTCTCTTCACATTCATTTCTTCAGTCATGAAAGTACAATCCTTATTCCTTATTCTCTAAAGATTCCCTTTACTCTTTCTTTTCACCTTTCATATTTTCTTTCAGAAGAGCTCTTCATTCATAGTCACATTCATCACTCTAAACTGTTCATTTACTTCTTTTATAGTATGCAACTTTTGTCTTCCTCTTTTCCTTTTCATATATTTTCATACGCCTTTCTTTCGAAACCTCATCATTGGCTTTTAGCACAATAAACCACGCCTTTTCTTTACTTTTAACGGCTTGCATCATCTTTTCATTCTAAGACTCGCATAGATAGTTTTACTTCCTACTTTAGCACATCCGCATACTTCCTCTTTACTATCAAAAGGTTTCCATTTTTTTAGAACCAGGTGTTCGTTCACATGTTTGCATTTAACAAACTAGCTGCTCAGATGTTCCATATTTTCTTCTCATTCTTCATCTCTTTTACTTAATTCTCTTCTTTCACTTCATATCTTTTCTATATTAGTAACCACATAAACAATCTATAAATCTTATAATGATGTCTATTGTCACAACCCATATAGTTGTTGTCTGTAACAACAACTGTAACTTTAAGAGCAAATATGTTTTAGCTGATACTATCTCTGCTTTCCCCCAACTCTAATACCTTATGATGCTCTTGTGCCCAGAATATGTGCTTACCTCTCTATAAGTCAAATAATTCTTATCATTCAGTATTTACCTTATCGTTATCATTCATAACCTCATAGGCACCTCTTATAATATCCCTTTTCGATCACATACTTAACTTTTTAAGCCGCCCAAAATAATCAATCTAAAGCTCCTACTCATCCCGTACAAAATTCTCACAAACACCGTCCACCATAGCTCTATGCCACAGATAAATCATCACAATCGTAACTTCATCTCTTCCCCTCTCATCCCTCTCCACTCCAGCACACACATTTTTGTTACGGTCACAACATGCAAATCAAATTTACCATTTCTAAATACACCCATCACCTCACTCCTCTTCTCACCATTTATTCCTCTAATACTCCATGTACCCAAAACGATTCATACAATTTCGCCGAAAGATATAAGGTCGCTTATGGCGATCACGACCAGGGTCCGAGACCTACATGAGCATTCCTAGCAATAGATAAGTGGTAATGGATCACTAACCAAACTACCAATATCCCTTAGGTCGACTTTTACGACACGCAGAACATACGCTGTGGGAATATAAGAAAAGAAAAGGATATAAGAAAAAGGTGTTGTCAGTAATAGTAAAATTAGTGTTTTATGATCCGTTTGTGATTCGAAGACACTATTCCCGTGTAAGAAGAGTGTGGGTATAAGCGCAATAGGGGCGAACCAATGGGCACTGAAGTGTCATGGGATGTACCATACACTCCAATTGCCCAATGGGATAATCCCATCGCTTCGAGAGAGCTATTCACCTTCCTTTGTCATAGTCGCCTCTTATGACACGCAGTATATACTATATGGGTATTCATGCACCTCTACATATAGATGGCCGGCCATACAGGGATATATATATATATATATATATATATATATATATATATATATATATATATATATATATATATATATATATATATATATATATATATATATATATATATATATATATATATATATATATATATATATATATATATATATATATATATATGAATGTTGGCCGAACCGGATTTTTGCGCACCGCACCGCTCCGCACCGGCGCGTGGTTCAGCGCACCGCACCGCCCGTTATCTCCGGCGTCGAAGCCGCAAACCGCGATGCTGCACCGCACCGAAGTCCGAGCGAACCACAGCAGCGCACCGCGATGCACGACGATGCGCACCACGCACCGCACCGCACCAGGTCGCTAAAATATACCATATGCCGCTATATATATATATACTCTGTATATATACCCTTATATATATATATATATACTATATCTCTCTCTATATATGCCTATGCCTGCCGCCTGCCATATATAGCCCCTTATCCTCTACTCAGTACCGGTGAGGCCCGCATTTGACGGCCTCCGGTGATGGAGTTAGTGCCGTCACAGAATTGTCGGCCTATTTTGATGGCACGGTCTCACTGCAACAGTAATTTCTGCAACCTTCTGGTTTTTAATCCCAATTTTTCTCATTTTGTTGGAGCATCGCCTCTCCTCGTGCGAACTCATATAACTATTTATAAAACAGAAAGACTTAGATTTCTGAGCGTTCTTACTTCAAGCTCTACTCTGTTGATTCCTACTATTTCTTCTCTCCATTTCAGCCAAGAAGCAGTTGTTTTTAATATTGTGCAATGGCTTTGAAAATTCCCATGTCTTTGATCATAGTTTAGAATATTCTACCAATGTAAAGAATCAACCTCATGTGACAATTCAGAAAACATTCTCCCTCCTCTTCCCATTTCTCTGAAATCATCATTCTTTATTGGTTTATTTCAACGTTCACCACATTAACTGCTTTCTCTATTACAAAATAAGGTGGTGAGCTTTGCTTTTGATTTTTCTATCAGAATACTCAACTTAGTGCAGCTCCCTACTCATATCTCTGATCGCCACCCGGTGAACCCAACATTCTGCCACGCCTAAATCATAATTCTTATCCTTGGTGTTGAAATTCCTAACCTCTCTGGGTTCCTCCGATCACTCTCATATCTCTGTTTCTGTTCTATCTCTTCAAGTCTTCCCGCGAGAAGGGCCCAGCCGAGAAAACGTTTTTGGCACTTCGGTTCTGCTAACAGGTCGGACTTACGGTGTACTTCTTTGATTAACGCAGACTGACTGCTTCCGCATGGCAAAGATCTCTCGAAGTGTACAAGCGAGTTAATTCTCTGCGGCATGAAGCGTGCACCCATGATCTTACTTTCAAATTAACCCTGGCGGCCCATTGGTTTAACTCTGCTTATTCTCGTGCTATTAACCACAGGGACACTGCCTTTAGGAATTACTGTCATATTCAGAAAACTCTTTCAATTTATATTTCATCCCCAAATCGTGCAAAATCTATTCTCCATGACATCAAAAAATTCATTCTTTTCCCAGTAGAAATGCAATAATCTTACTGGAGGCTCCTCTTCTTCACGTCCTTTCTGACATTTTCAAAAATGTTAACTCTTAACTTTGCTTCTTCCTTTTTCCCTATTTTAATATTTTCCGTCGGCATAACTGCCGTTTTACCTTCCTCTAAAGCTGAACTCTTTGCTCAAACCTTTCCTTCTAATTCACGCCGGACGATTCCGGTGCTTATTCAGCCTACTCCATACTCCCAGTAACATGCTAATATTGTAATTTCTTCAAAGGAATTGTTATTTCGCGTTTTCAAGAGCTTAGGGCCAGCTTACGGGTTCTAATGGTATTCTCAAATAGGTTCCCTCAAACTTGTGCTTTCAATCTTGCACTTTGCCTTAGTCACCTTTCTTCTTTTTCTGCTTTATTTTTCCGTTTTTGCGCTCCACTTATGTACCTGCCAATCTCAACCCTCCAGCAAATCTCTCACTTCTGTTCTTTCTATGGTTTTCCAATCTATCCTAGCAGGGGTTTTAAAACAAATCATTCTTCTAATTTTTCTCTGCTTGCCAATACAGCTTTCGTAAAGCTCTTCTGGTCTTTCTGTCTCTTAGGCTCTTTCCTGCAACATTTTGGTGATTACCATAACCATCAACAATCCTCAATAGTTGGTGTTGTATTTGTTTATCCTAACTCTTTTTGGCACTATAGACTTCTCTCTATTCTTCATGCAATATTCTTTCTATGCCAAAACTTCAACCTTTGTTGCTCCCCCCTCATTTTGATAGACGTCCCTATCAGCAACAATTAACTCACGCTGGGGCCCCCCTTTGGATCAATAGCATCTGATCTTTCTCAATTTCTTTGAGGCATTTAGAAGACAAGGTTGTTTCAATTACTCAAAAGCAACCCTCATCTTTCACTCATAATCTTCACTGGCTATAACATCCTCTTTGAAAACACATAGCAAACAAACCTTACGTCTGCATAATATTCTTGGTGTTTTGTTTTTGTCACTCATTGAGTTATATTCCTTCTCTTTTATAACAGCTTCTAAAGGTCGGGTGTTCTGGGGCACATTCAGAATTTCTTTAAAGCCACACCTCAGTTTGATGTTATAGGAGGATGAAATTCGCCCTTATCAGAGTATACTCCACATCTGTTCCCACTCTGCTGCTCTTTCCATTGGTTAGAATACAGACGCTAATCTATCCACAGCAATTGTGCGTTACTCTCTTTATTTCGTATTATTATGGGACGCTGTAGACTCTTCAATCATACTCACCTCCATTGAGAATGGTTCTCGCACCTTTCTACACAGTCTCATATTTCTACACTATAAACACTTTTGCATGCAGTACTTTAATAACACAGTACGATATCTTTAATTTTGTAAATCACAAGAAAAGCGAAAATTGTTGTAACTGTACAATTCCAGCGACTATTTTTTTTTTTATTAAATAAAGGTGTGAAAGAATATATATATATATATATATATATATATATATATATATAATAATAATAATATATATATATATATATATATATATATATATATATATACATATATATATATATATACATATATATATATATATATATAATAAATTTACGATACCAGAAAAGAGGCTACCGATACTCTATTTTTTTAGGTGCCGATACCGATACCGATACTTTAATTAATGTAATAAATACACAGTAATAAGATGGAACATTTGTGTACTGCTAGACAACTCAGTATTCCCTGTACAACCAATACTTGGTCATTTATTTCATATTTGTTTGTGCCCAAATATGTTATTTTATAAATTAAAATAGTATCTTTAAAGGAATAATAAGTACAAATATAATATTGTAACTTTTATAACATGTTTATTCAACATATTCCATTTCTGCGTTTTCCAGTGGCATGTAACAAGTTTGGCAGCTAGCTTTTATGTTTACTCAAGTTTCAGTTTCAAGAAGGATTATAACTTAGCTATTATAAAGAATAAAAATTATGAAAGAGGAACCTGTTAATCATTTGGAAGGACAAGTAAAAAAAACATATTGTTCAGCCTGCCATAATAATAATGCTCTTTAGACAAAGGTAATCTCATTCTTTCAATTAAATTATCAGAATTGTGAGGCCACGTGTCAGCTGCTGGTATCTGGCGAGAGTATGTTCTCTTGGGGTGTTTACATTCCCTACTAAATAAGCTCTCTCTTGACTGATGAGGAGGGACTGATAATTATTTGCCTGGCGCGATAATCGTGAAACATATTGTTTCATGCCCGCCACAGTAAGGAGGGTTACTCTTTTTGTGGGCAGAAAGCATCTCATGTTTTCAATAAGAAGAACCTCATATAACTGCGATTGAAAATTTAAGTACATCTTTATACTGATGAATGTCTTCAGATTTTTCAAATGAGTTTCACTTGGTGATTGCTTTGAAGGTGAATAGTGTCAAATGCAGAACAGGCCCACATGAACTTATCAAAGTCTAACATATCGAAATCCTCTTCATCTTCAGTGGGTTTATTTGCTGAAAATGCTGATTAGGCGGCTTCCACTTCTGTGAATCTTTTTGTTTTTGGTACACGAGCAAGCTTCTCGGTTATGCTGTTTAAATGCATTCTAGAAGTGCACCGTCGGAAGTGCCATTCTTGTGGGGTTTAGTAAGCTTAAAGGGAGTCATAATATTGTTTCTTTTATTAGTAGTGGACGATAAAATTTTTGACAATGACGACCAACCACATTAATTATAAGTAAATTTTGGCATTGAATTTGGGTAACTGAAAAAGAGAGTATATTTAAATCTTCATTGTTTAATCAATGCCAACAAATTTATAATAAGGGAATAATTAAATAGTGTTCACTTCATTCTTATTTAAATGTGTATACGTAGAACCGATTTAATACATAAGAAGTTTTCCTGTTGTTATTACATCTTGAGTTTTGTTTCGTATTTAAATCTCTCTCTCTCTCTCTCTATATATATATATATATATATATATATATATATATATATATATATATATATATATATATATATATATATATATATATATATATACTATATATATATATATATACATATATATATATTACGATTGAACCACCACTCACGGACAGAGCCCTATTCAAGGAAGGGGTGTTGTACACTACAAAAGTTCACCATCTAACGCAAATTACGCAGATTAGCACAGGCGCAGGCTTTTAAAGTGAGGGAGATTCCTTGGAAGCAGATGGAGAATTACAGGAGCTGAGGTGGCAGGAAAGAAAAGCGCCGCAGCGAACTGGCCACCTGGGTTACTGATATCGAACTTTAATACTCATGTGCGGAGCCTAGCACTCCTTTGTGCTGGGGGCGTCATTAAAATTGGTGTTTTTGGTGATGTTAAGTTCATGACACCGCTGCGGTACCGAGGATAAGCACAAACATCGCGCTGCAAAAATAGAGGGTCAAGTGAACTGGAAAGTACAACCAGTTTATCCTTTTATTGTCAACACCCTATCAAAAGCCAGTGGAGACAAGCCCCTCCACAATATGAGCAGAACTCCATACAAGAACGGATGAGACCCTTATATAGCTGGGTAACTGAGAAGAAGAAAAAAGTCCCGCAGTTTAAACAAAACTCAGTTCTTTGAGACGCTAACATCGTTGTGATGTGATGTTTCCAAAGACATTTTTTGTTTATGTTATGCTAGGATGTTTATATTGTGCGGAGACAGAGAGAGACCGTGGGGAGATAGGAGAAATTAGAAAGGTGTCTTGGGGCGAGATTTGTGGTTCATGAATTAAGTTTTACAAGATTCAGACGACCCCACCAGAAATTCTATCCAGATCACCGACGAGAATAGAGTTGGAAATATTAAGACACGAGAGGCAATTATAGAAGTAAAAGGAACAAATTGAAATGACTTGAAGAATGAAGGATTGATTCATCGGCATATGAGTTGATAGAGTTAGATGTGCAGGTAAAAAGATCATTAATGAAGTAGGAATAAAGTAGAAGATAAAACAGAACCCTGAACGCACCATATTAAATGAAAAAGAAAAGTCGCCCATGTTGATCGTGAACCGTTGAAAGAAAAGCTAGACAAAGGAGGGAGCTTTGGAGAGCAGTGCGTGCGCCACCCGGTCCAAATGCTTTAGATATGGCTCTACCACGAAAGTCTCCCCGTAGTTCTTGGTGGAAAGCCATAATCCGTTGGAAGTATATGCTTAATGGGCTATAAACTTTAAACCACGTACACAGAACCAAAGAAGAGGTATGAGATTCCAGATCACAAGAAATTTGAAGTTGAGAAAGGGTTTCAAAAGATCGTTGAATGAAGAATACAGAGTGAGAGCTATAGGGCTGATGGATTGAAGGATCAGAGCGGCTGCCTCTTCCTTTTTCGGAATAGCTTGGCTCTCACCCCTGCAAATCATAGAAGTGGAATGTTGAGAAGTGAAAAGGAGTTGAACACTGCGATGCGCACATTCTCCTCAAAGCAGGAGAAATACCATCAGGTCACCCGCCTTCCTTACGTTATGATTACGGAACCCATGCCAGATCCTACTACCACTCGCTACTACCCAGAGAGGAGGAGGAGGAGGAAGGGGAATGCCAGAATCGTCCAGAGGTTGAGTTAGAGGAAAATAGGAGGCCAAAAGATTGACCTTTTCAGTTATATGAACCATCAGTTGATAGGAATGATTACAGAAGTTTGGGGAATCATTTTGACAAATGGCCATTAAGATTTGTCAGTAGGAGAGCCAATGAGGTCATGGCACTTTCGTTTAATTAATGAAAGTTTGCTTTGCTCGTCAAAGAGTACGCTGCAACGATTTCTAGCTGAATGATTTCTGCAGCGAGTGTGATATGAGAATAGCCTCCGATACGCCCCCTGCTCTCAAGCGAATGGCCAGAGAACAAGCACGATTGAACCATGGATTTTGAGAAGAAAAAGATTTAGTAGGAGCCTGCTCATCCCATCAGCGATTACAGCTTCTACCTTATCGGCGAGAAGCAAAGACAAAGCAGTAACTCCAATTATACTTAGAAAGCGACGCAAGACCCACAATCGGCCCGATCAAAGTGCCAGAAAAAAACGTATAGGACAGGTTGGAGCTGTTGAAGAGAAAGTATTAATAAAATGATGAGATATAAGGTTTTGGTCAGACTTACCAATAGGAGCGAAGGGGATGTATTTATAGTGAGAAGGACTAGTGGTGAAACATAGGTCAGGTGTGTTCAAGAATTGGTTCGGACGATCCAGAATGTGTGTAGGTTCTTAATTAGTTGCTCCAGATCTTTCAGAATGCTGAATGGTCCCCTCCCCAGCCCCCTCCCCACCTAGATCAGCAGGAGAGGAGCCCAACCATTCAGTGTTCTGTACATTGAAATCCCCTATATAGAGGATGAGAAGATATAACAGTCTCGCCGGAAGTAGTAAGATATTCCAAAAAAAAGGCTGAAAATCTGTTCTGTTAGGAAAACAGTAGCAGAAGCACAAGATTATTGTAGTAGAAGGAAGAAAGATTTTAAGCCACAAAACATCGAAGTTAGGAGATTCGAGATTTTCGAGACGTGTTACAGGAGTAGTAATGTTTACATAATTGTGAAATAAGTTATAGTTGGATATATTAAACGAGTTAGGAATGAATTCTTAGCCATCTGGGTCTCAGACAAGAGCAAAAGGTTAGAACAATAATAATAATAATAATAATAATAATAATAATAATAATAATAATAATAATAATAATAATAATAATAATAATAATAATAATAATAATAATATAATAATAATAATAATAATAATAATAATAATAATAATAATAATAATAATAATAATAATAATAATAATAATAATAATAATAATAATAATAATAATAATAATAATAATAATAATAATAATAATAATAATAATAATAATAATAATAATAATAATAAAAATAATAATAATAATAATAATAATAATAATAATAATAATAATAATAATAATAATTTTTCTTGATTAATAATAATAATTTCTCTTGATTAATAATAATGATTTATTTAATAATAAAATAATTCATGTTCCTTATATTTCAGCTTAATATTTTAGGTAATTTATTATTGAATCTAGAAGTTTCTCATAATCCTTCACCCAAAAAAAGTAATATACGAGACCATGGACAGATACAAAATTCTAGTACTTTAATTGGTTCTTAAATTATGATGCAGAAACATAATCTTTCTCCAGTTGCTGGTATAATATTTCTTCACTTAATCGGCAAAATAGCCAGGCAGAAGTACATGTGGCGATGATTAGAAAAGTCAGCGGTGCGATGGCGATGACCATCGTCCCATAACTACAACATATCGAAACTAGATTTATTATTGAATTTAGTTTTTTCTCCTAATTGTAGATTAAAAGTAGAGGTATCGGCCATATTTTCCAACCGCCAGTACCCCCAAAAATGGCCACGATGGAAACTCATATAGTATCTCAGTACTATCAGTAAATCCCTAATATATATATATATATATATATATATATATATATATATATATATATATATATATATATATATATATATATATATATATATATATATATATATATATATATATATATATATATATATATATATATATATATATATATATATATATATATATTCGCATTCACAAATATTGAAAATAAATTATTTGCATTCGCACTAGGAAAACTCGGAATGAGATTAGAAAATGTTCTGATGGAACTTGTTAGAAAATTTAACAACTTTTGTGAGAAACTGATTAGAATTAGTTGACTAGTGCCGTCTCAATGTAGTGACAGTAATTTGAGTCACAATCGAAATCTAGCAATATTAATATTGATAGGCTCGTACTTGTGAGTATATTCGCTCGAAACCAACTGTGGAAGCAATTCCCCAATGGTATCCTTATCCAATGTGGTTTGGGATTACTTCGATATTGCTTCCCATGACAACGCAAACCGTCCACTTTGCAATCGTAATTATTCTCGGAAAGGAAGAATAACATCCAGGTTATGAACTATTTAAGCAGCAAAAACAAGGAAAATGTAGAAAGGAAAATGAGTAAAAAAGTAAAGGTTCCCCAATTCCAACTTTAAGAAGGAATCAGATTACTGTTGAAACTAATATAAAATACACATATATGGGACAATGAGACGAAAAATCATAAAGGTTGGATATAGTAAATTTACAGAAATTATAGTAATGGATGATCTTCTGTTTCATCACGTTGAAATTCTTGGTTTTGTACTGCTAGGTAAAGTGTCGGTCTCTTTCAACACACTACTCAAAAGAAATACTACAGAGATTTTATTAGAAAGAAAAAGTATGATAGAGTTAAAACTAAAGTTTCAGAATTAATAACCTCTATCAAATAATCATCCAAGTTAGCTTTCTCCACCGACGAATGGTTAGATACTCAATCAGCAATTTCTTTGCTTTCTCTGAGTAGTCATGCCGTTGACAATTATTTCAGAAGACAAATTTTGTGTCGTGCTCTGAACCTCTCACTGAACGTCACAGGTGAATATCTCGGTGACGTATTTAGTGGAATGTTGCCGAAATGGAACCTATCCCCCAGATGATGTTCACTGTGTCATGAGAGATGCTGGTACCAATATAAAGAAAATTCTGTTTCTTTCTTGAGTGAACAACACAAGCTCCATCAGTCATTAACATTAGAAATGTTGTGACATCTCAAACAAGAGTCAGCGAAGTTCTCTCAAAATATAGATCAATTGCGGTACACTTGAATCATTCGACCATGGCTTAGTAAGAACTAAATAAAATACAGGCCAGAATTAAAGTTCGCTAACTTTCAGTAATATATGACGTTACTCTGAAATTATGTTAAGGTTGCAAGAACTTAATGAATCTCTCTGCTGTTATGATGATAAAACAAATGTCTTCCCATCCCATGACAATTCTATTCTAACCAATTGTATCATTGTACTCAAATAATTTAAAGATATCATTATGATAATCAGCAAACACTTGTTTGTCATCCTCTCATAAGAACTCTGAAGAATGGGCCAGTCAGATATCACCTCAAGAAAATGGGAAAAGTTGAATGTGATACATGCCTCTAAATTTATGGTTCGGTTACATTTGTTATTGTACCATTCTATGTAATTGCGAAGCTTTAAGCTGGCAAAGATACTGGTATTGGCAGAGGGATGTACTGAAGCCTTACGATATCAAAACTTCGTCTCCTGGAAGAGTCCTGAAATTCCTGCGGAAAATCGGGATGAACCAGGAGTTTTAATAGACAAGGGCGTGTCACAAAAGATCCAAGTGGGTCGCAGTGACAAGGGCCTCAATAAGACCACCACTAACAATCTAATCAATCTAATCTATTGTGACCATTAATGGGGAACAATGGTATCAGCCGTAAAAACACACCTTTCACTCGATGGTGGGTAAACCTCGGCATAGGAATATAAATTCAGACTAAATAACTGATCCTGCATCATTAATTTTCTTGCTCAAAAATAACTAAGCCCTTTCTTCCCTACTCTTATTCATCGAAGGATGGATCTTGTGAAGCTATCTACGGAGGATATATATATATATATATATATATATATATATATATATATATATATATATATATATATATATATATATATATATATATATATATATATATACTATATATATATATATATATATATATATATATATATATATATATATATATATAACTACTATATATATATATATATATATATATATATATATTTAAATATATATATATATATATATATATATATATATATATATATATATATATATATATATATATATATATATATATATATATATATATATATATAATAATAATAATATATATATATATATATATACTATATGATGTAACTCAATTTCTCTTTCATTTTTTGTACCATAGGGTGATATCAGGAAGCTGGTGCCGGTGGTGCGATCAAAAGGCCCACCCTGCCTGCACGCACCTGTTTTCTCATGCTCCGCACCGCATACACTTTATTTTCTTCCGCACCGCACCAGGTCGCTGAAATTTTTGATGCGCACCGCACCACACCCGGATTTTTGCGCACCGCACCGCACCCGGTGCATCGATAACCCTAATATATATATATATATATATATATATATATATATATATATATATATATATACTTTTTATATATATATATATATATATATATATATATATATATATATATATATATATATATATATATATATGCTATATATATATATATATATATATATATATATATATATATATAT
>JABUQX010147184.1:0-12500 GCA_015478945.1 Trachelipus rathkii
AACTTAAAAGTCCATTAATACTTTTATGTTTTCAATATAAGTAGAAATGCTTAATCTAATATCCAGGTACTGTTGTTGAAACTTTAATTAAAAGTTAATTTATTATATAATGAATAAAATAATAAATAAAGCTTAAAAATTAAAAATAAATTTTAATTAAAAGAATTCTGATTATATTTAAAATTAAAATTAAAAAAATTCTTATTATTAATAAACATTCTGATTATATAGCATATATAGCATAAGGCTAATTCTTAATTAAAACAAAATTAAAATAAATTCTGAGTAATGAAAAAATAAAAAATTTTAATATTAAAATATTAACCAACTTTATATAGCATATATGGCTATTTTTTAAAGTTAAAGTTAAAACAAAAAAAAATGAACTTAAAAATATTCTGAGTAATAGTAACTTTATAATTAAAAATAATTCTGAATGTGTCTATTATATTTTATTATTAAACAAAACAAAATTTACCAAATAAATTTTAGTTTTTTATAGATTTTCTTTAAATAAAAATAAATAATAAATATATGAAATAAAGTTCCAAAAATAAAAAAAAAAATTTTTCGATTTTTATTTGAGTTTTTTATTTAAATAATAATTGGACCCTGGGGGCAAAACAAAAAAAATAATATTAAACGCTTTATCGAATAATAAAAATAAAATAAAAAAAATGTTAAGTATACACAGAGAAAAAAAATGTGTAAGTTTTCTGTAATATAACTTAAAACTAAAAAGTAAAAAGAATGTAAAATGTGTAAAGTTTTTTATATTCTGTAAAACAATAAAAATATTTAAAGCCAGGATATAAAAATATGAAAGTATTAAAATGTTTATTTACAACATATTAAATATTTACAACATACTAATTAATGTTAATTAGTATAATTCCATCTTCATGGTGTCTTCTAACACAAATTCATATAAATCCTGATGTTGGTTTCTTCTTCTCAAGTTGAAGACCTGATGTTGCTTCGTTTCTTCTTTGTAATTTTTTGAAGTTACAATCTTGATGTTTAAACCTTTCTTCACATTCGGACCTTGCTAAGATTAGTCATGAGGTTCTGATGAAGAATCTCTAATCAATAGTGACTTTTCAAATTTCCTGATGACATTATGGAAATTATTTTGTATCTTATCTTTCAAAAAGTTTTCAGATGAAAGTGGCCAAAATTCAACTTATTCCTTCTGATAGATGATCGGAATGAAAAGATTCTTATGGTCCGAAATTATCAACTTTTTATTTTGATTCTAGGGACCTCTGTCATCATGTAATTTCTAGTATGTAACTATGTTAGCTAGAAATTGTTTCTAAATTTATCAAAGAATTTTATTTTAATCAACTTATTATTATTTATTTATATTTTTTTTTCTTTTCTTTTGTATGAGAAGGCGTTTCAGTTTTCAATTACTCAAATTTTTCATCTTTCCAACCAAAACTTTCAATTTTTTACCTTCTAAGCTTATGATTCCTCAAATTATGAGTCCTCACTCCTAAAATTTTTGTTTTTATTCCATAATTACAAATGGAATAAAGATAATGGAATTATTTAGGTATATCACATGTCTTTTCGTGATATATTCTATCCGAATAATTATTTTCAAAGAACTAATTTCAATGTTCTTTGAAATGAGTTTAGTAAAAAACTCATTAATATTTCTTAAGTTTAATCAACTTATGTACAATAAACTATGTTTTTATATTTTTCTTATCTAAAAATATAAAAGTATAAGAATATAAAAAAAAGTATTTTATTTTCAGGTACTGGGTGGAATTTATTGAGAATCCTATGAAGAATTGCTATCAATTTTCAGTGGTGGTTTTCAATCACTCAATTCTTCTTATCCTCAATATTTTCATTTTTCCACCTAAACTTTCAAATTTCTGAATTTAAACTTATAAGTCTATGCTACCTCAGTTATTCAATCCCATATTTACAATTGTTTACAATTCTGAGGCAGTTTTTATGTACATTTTCTTGGTCAAAACCAAATATTTTATACAAGAAAATTTCTAGGACTAACGAAAAATAAGATTATATTTTTCTAGAATTCAGTATATATTGAATATTTTCCTAGAATTAAATTCTGTCTTCTGTTCTAATATTTTATCTAAAAATTTATTCATTAATAGATTTTTCCTAAAGTTTTAACTTTCTTCTGTGTCTAGTTTCCCATCAAGAATAAGAAAAGAACAGTAAAGACACTTTCCATAGGCCTTTTTATTCTGACTGTCTCCCAATATTCTTTGTTGTAGTAGACACAATTTAAAGTTGTCTGTTTGACTCAATCAATTCGTTCTTTCCTGTTGGGAATGAGTATGAAGATAGCGATTGGACAATCATAGTGTCAATACTTCCTACCTCTTCTCTTACATTCTTATCATTCTTGAACAAAATTGAAGTTTTCTGTTCTATTTGTGATTATCATAATCAACATTTTACCAGAATTGTCTGGTTGTTCTTTTCTAAATTTAACAATCTTGCTAGTTTACCAGCAGATGTTAGGAGAGAAACAGATCCTACAATGTTTCTCTTTTAAAACATTCACCTAAAATATGTGAAGTTTCTGAGATATTTTCTGCTAATTTCTTAAAAATATGTATGGGTCTTTACCCTATACATCTGTAATCGATTCTGTAAAATATGTATGATTCCTTATCTTATACATATATAATCGATTCTATAAAATAAAATATGTATGGTTCTTTACCATATAAAAAATATATTTTTCTTATATAAAAATATAAAAGATAATTTTCTGTAACTATGTATGGTTTCTTTTATACATCTATAAATATATTTTTACTTATATAAATATAAGGTAATTTTCTGTAATATGTATGGTTCTTTACCATACCCATATAAAAATATATTTTCTTATATAAAAATATGAAAGGTAATTTTCTGTAATATGTATGGTTCTTTATCCTATACATAATAAAATATATTTTTCTTATATAAAAATATAAAAGATGTTTTTCTTTATATAAAAATATATAAAAGATAAAACTGAAACATATTCCTGCAATGAATATGAACTATCCTTTTATGTGTTATTTATTTTCCCTGATAAATAACGTATAAACTTTCAATGTGTTATTTATATTTTCCTGATAAATAACGTATAAATTTTCAATGTGTTACTGTAGTAGTACAACTATTATTATAGGTGTTATTTATATTTTCCTGATAAATAACATATAAATTTCAATGTGGTTTTGTAGTGTTACGGTAACTTGAAGATTCAATTTCTTTCTGGTAGCTCTAATGATTCTTATGAAATCCATTTCCATTACAACTTCTTAACATTTCTGATGATCTGATAGAAGAAGGTCTAAGATAAGAAGGCGTTTCCACAACAAATTTAAAACTTTTAAAATTATAATTTTCTTTTATAATTTCTTTCTTAATTTCCAACTAAGTTATAAACAATTTCTTGAAGGTTTCTTTTATAAATTTATTCACCTGAATAACTTTTACTATTCTTGTTATTAGGGTAGATTTCTGCCAAAATTTGCTAGGATTTACTCCTAATTCCTAGGTAGGTTGTTATCCTTGCCAAGATAAAAGTAAAAATCTTTGCCAAGATGGAATATTGCCAGGCTGTTCTTTTCCCTTTTCGGCTATCTTAACTCTTTACCTTTTATGGCACTTCATTAAAAAACATAAGAAACACAAGTGGTTTTTTAAACACACTTCTTCTGATCATTATGTCACTAATTATTTTCAAAACAGAGTTCTTGATTTCCCTGTTGATTGTAATTCTCTTCAATGCCTAAAGAGGCTTTTCCTTAAACTTAAATGAAAGTTTTCCATTACTTTCTTAATTTTTTCTACGAGTTTCTCAAAAGTAACAATCAACGGTAAATATTCCTTGTAAAGTATGCTAACTTACAATTCCTGAATGATTGCTAGAACTCGTTGGTGAATAACCGGCTTATCCTTCCAATCCTATGGAATTCCTGGTCATTACTGAGTTCTGGAAATAGTAAGGATTCTCTGTCCTTTTTTCCACGGATGAGTCTCGAATGATTATGTATGTGTTCTTTAACAGAATTATTAAAAAGTTTCGTTCCCATCTAGTTGTCTAAATTGTCACACCTTCTGACCAGTAACTAACCTTTTCTTAGCTAGTATTTATAAAAGAACCTTTTCTGTTCTTTATATACCCCTATCTTCCTCTTAACAGGAATAGGCCTTCTTGGCTTTTCATTTTAACTTTAAATAAAGTGTCCAAGTTCATTCAAAGTAAACTTCGATCTTCTTATCTGGGGTCAAAGGTTGTTTAAACTTCTACAACTGGAAAACTCACTTTAAATGTTGAACAAAATGTAAATGTATCAAAGTTCTTGAAAGCTATCGGTGAAGAGATTCCTGTATAAAAGGGTGTCCATTCCTTCTTTTACAGATTGTCTTCCTTGAGCAATCTAAGATATCTTTTTATTCTACATTGTTAATTTTTTGATGTTATATTTTTCCTCTTATCAGATCTCTTCTGATACTCTAATTAGTCTCTTGAAGACTTAAAACGAAAAAAAAACTATCTATCCTTATTTGGAACCTTCTGTTTCAAAAATATTAACCTAGGTTCTTTCTGTAAAGCTCCAAAGGTTAAATGGAATAAAAATTCTTTATTTTCTTTCCCTTTTCTTATCCTATATACTATATAGGTATAAGACAATATGTTATTTGAATTAAATAATTAATAAATAAACACCTTTATAAATGTTCCATGAGCAAGCACCTATGGGTCTTCTCATGTTCTTTTTCTAAAAATTGATATAAAGTTCCAAAGAATAGGTTTCTCATTTCTAACTAATAGTTCATGAAATATTTTAAAAGATATTTCTAGCTTCCTCTATAACATTTTCAAAATGTCTGTTTCATTCTCATGTTCTTCTGTAAAAACTTTTGTCACTTGAGCCTTTGAAGTTTATGAGAAGATATAAGCTTTGGTATCTTTAAAAGTTCATCTATGATTTGAGCAAATTTGCTAAATTCTTTGTAAAATTAGTGCACATAATGTCTGGTAATCTTCAAACAAAAGACTGTTAATCTAAATTTATTTCCTAAAAGATAAGGAAAATGAATAAAATGTCCTATAAATCCTATTTTCAAAATTTCAACTTTTCTTTAAAGTTCCATTTAAAAATTTTCTAGAATAAAATGTTATTCTAGTATTCTAGTATTCTAGCTAGATTTAATGAATTTCGATTTAAATCTAAGTGTTTCATTATTCTTCTTCTAATACTGAAACAATAATTAACTTCTTTGTCTGAAACTTTCCTTCAATTTAATACTTAAGTTGGCTTGGGTAATCTCTTCTTCTTAAGAGTTTCTATTTGAAAAATATCCTTTTCTTCTTGATATTTGTTCATTATTGACTGTTCTTTTTATTATTTCTGAAAAAGAACGTCCTTTTCTATTGAGTTTTTATGAGATTCTTCTTTAGAAATCTCCCTTCTGGTCTATTGGATGGTTTCTGTGGAATAATTACCTTTACCTTTCTTCCATCTTAAAACTGAGCTTATAAATTCTGATTTCTGGAGTTTAAACTCTAAATTTCTTCTTATTATACTATATATATATATATATATATATATATATATATATATATATATATATATATATATATATATATATATATATATATATATATATATATATATATATATATATGTTTAAATATATATAATATATGTTTACTAATATTATTAAATAATGGGTAAAATTTACAAATCCACTGAAAACAGCAATTTTCGAAATTTCTGATTTTCTACTTGATTTGCTTCTAGGTCCCAATATCCTATTTTCCCGTATGAATTTTATAAATTTCACTACGAATTGTTAAAGCCTGTATATATATATATATATTTATATATATATACATTGGTGATTTTATTGTAAGAAGTTTGTTTTCATGGAGCTATCAGTGTGAGCAAATTTAACAATTTTTGACATTTCCTCTGAAATCCAAATTTTATGTTTACTCTCTCTCTTTTTCAATGATCCTTCTTGATCAAAGAAAATATAATTTTATCAAATCTTTTAATGAAGTATTCTCAATCTTTTTCATAAATTTAAATCTAAAGAAATTTATTAAAGAATGGATAATTATCGGTTTGTTATCACCATCTTCTTTTCTTCATAAATGTTACCGCTTTTCATCAACACTATTTTTTATCACATTGAATACATTTATGTGAATTTCTGAAAAGTAATTGTACTATTATTTTGTACCTTTATACTTATTTTTTTTTTTTTACATTTGTACTATTTTAACACAGAGTTATTCTATCTTTTGCTAAAGAAGAGGTCTGTCCACTCTTCCTTGCCTAAAGATTCATGTATTCATTAACAGTGGTGTGGGGAGGTGTATTTCCATCTTGTTCTTCCCCAAATATTTCAATAACCATAGTAATGTCTTCTGGTTCTTCTTCTATTTCTATTATAGGTGTTAAAATAGAAGGGAAATATTCTAACACTTGAACATCTGTATGATCAAAACCATAGGGATATTCTTCTGGGTCTGGACCATTATTATTCATAGAATGGTCTGAAGAATTCATTAAAAGTCTCTCTTCAATAATCCTTCTTTCTATGTTATCTATGAATGCTTGTCGTGTCCTAAGTCCTTCGGAAGAAATATCACTATTTGTGTCTTCCCAACCTACTGCTTCTATAATTCTGTTAAGTATATTCTGGTATTCGTATATACTCAGTCCAGGAGGCAAGCTAGGATTACTGTGCTCATTAGTCAGGAGCTCATTTTCTCTAGAGCCTCCTGCTAAGGGATTCACTAAAGGGTCTGAAAGGTTCAGAGGGAGTTCATTATCTAGAGGACCTCCATATAATTGATCCAAAATCGTTTGGCGTTGTCTGGTTCCTTCGATAGAAAAATCCAAATTATTCATAATTGTTTGAAATCTCCTAGCTCTCTCAGAAGATATATCGCTTTCGATATCTCTTAAATTAGATGATTGTATATTGTGATTCATTAAATCGTCTATTTCTGATGAATAACCATCCATAGTATTACAATAATCATGATCTATCATATGATCATTGTTAAGAAATTCTGCTGGAGGTTCTTGATATTCATCATTATTGATGAGAGATTCTGCTGGGGGTTCATAGTCGTTAGAATTACCTATAATATAATCTACAACTTCTGGTTCTTCTAACCATGCCATTAAAGACGCATCTTCCTCTGAATCTTCCCATTCCAACAAGGATAAAGTGCCTATTGAACCTTCCCCATCTCCGCTATCAAGTTCTGATAGAACCATATCAATATACCAACCAAAGTCATTATCGATTGGCGGTAATTCTGAAGGAATATCTTGCATACGATAAACAATAAAATCATTGATAGAAGGATATATGTCTCTATGACATTCTGTAAAAATATCACCTAGGTCTTCTACTGTGGGAAAAGTTTCATTGTTTGTTCTTAACACAGTAGGCATTCTGTATCGATATTGTTCTTCAGTAACAATATCGATATTATTTCTGCTGTTAGAAAAAGTTCTGGTTTGTTCCTCCAATAAATTTGGTCCATTATGAAGCCAGAAATAATACTCCAAAGCTTCCTCAATATTACTGTACATGGAGGCTAATTGCTGCAACATTCTTTCGTCTTCTTTTTTATCTTCACTGTTTCTCTCCATTTTGGTGAAGCTAGGTGTTGCAGTTTATCAATCTATTTAGATGATGAGGACTAATTATTCCTATTTATTTCAAAATTAAAAATTCAAAGTTCAAAGTCCATCTTAAATGTCTCTGATGAATTCATTCTTCGTTCCTCAATATAAAAACTATCAAAAGAAGTTTTCTAAACTACAAGAACTAATGAAAAAATATTCTTGTTCTGGTTTTGAAAATTGCTCACTTTTCTGCAGTTTCAAACAATAAGATTGTTGTACTATATTTTTCCAAAGTCCTTTCAGTCACTAAAAATTGTTCACAAATTTTTCAAAGTTTATAGCATTTTCTAATGCTCTTGTTAAGTAACTTTTTCTAAGTCTTTTCAGTCACTAATACTGACTGCTTTTAAAGAAAAATATTTTTTATTTAAAACACCAAAAAAAATATTAAAAAAAAACATTAAGTGTTTCTAAAACTAATTAAAATACTATAAGTGTTCATTTTTAATCACTTTATTTTAATTACTTTAATTACTATAATTACTAATTAAAATTGTTCATTAAGATCGGTCACTAATTAATATTTAATTACAAATGTCTACCTCACTTAATTTTTAATTACTTTGTAATTAACTTTTCTAAATTTCACAAAAGTGGGAACTGTGTTCTCTTTTCTTTTAAAATAAAGAACTATTATTATTAAAACGACAATGTTTTTCACTAATTTTCCAAAATTCATTTTTTATTGAATATGATCTGTTCAAATACTCAAGATATTAAATCACTATTAATTAAATGAAACTTTTAATCACTTCTAATATAAATAGTGAAATATAAATAGTGAATGTAACTATTTAAACAAAAACAAAAAATATAAATATATTTTTTCTTAAGTCCTTATTCACAATAGTGTTCTGTTTTGATAATATGTTCTTTAAAATGTTCTAGGTCATCTTTTCTTGACCTATTTGTTCTATAAAATGTGAACTTTTAACTCTTTTGTTCTTCTTTTGTCAAAGGTTATAACCTTTATTTGTTCTACTGTTCTTCAAAGTTCTTCAAAGTTGTTCTATGTTTTCTAAATTGGAATCAGTCAATTTATGAGCTTGATCTCCAAGTTTTGTTATAACAAAAATTTATAAACTTCTATGATGATAAAAGTTTGTTATAAAACCTTTTCTGAAAGTTCTGTGTTTACAAATTCTGTTCACTTAGAATATATAAAAAATTCTCTGTTCTTGTGTTCTGTAGAACATGTACTCTAATGACCTTTGTTCTATGAACATTTTTCTAGTGTTCTATTTTCAAAGTAGAACATTTTTCTAATGACCTTTGAACATTTTTCTGGTGTTCAACTGGAACAAATTTTGTTCGGGGTCAAAAAATAGAACTATTTCTATGTTCTTTTAACTTGTTCTGATGACCCTTTTGACCTTTTTGTCTTTCTACAAGGTCCTTTCTAAAATTTTGTAACCTTTATATTACTTATAATACTTTAAATCATATAAAGAAAAACAATTTATATTTTTATATGTAAAAACACAAAAAAAAAACACTAAAAAAAAATAATAAAATATTTTGGCATTCTAGCCCACTAAAAAAACGAACTATTTGGAATTTCTACTTTTCCAAAAAAAATTTCCTGATCGAGGGTCATTTCTCATTTCTCGATTTTGTTTTTACCATTTTCAGGAAAATAATTTTTTACTGATCGAGGGTCATTTCTCATTTCTCGATTTTATTTTTACCATTTTCAGGAAAGTAATATTTTTTACTATACGTACGATATATATATAGTATATAATAAAAATTAATAATGGTTAAAATAAATGCATAGAAATTAATCAAAAAATATGCATAATAATAAAAAATTTGATTAAAAATATTCAAACAAAAGAACAAAACAACACACAAAAAAAAACATATATATATTATATAATGTATGTGTGTCTGTGCGGTGTGTTTTAAAGTATATAGAAGCAAGAAACAAGAACAATGAAAGCTTGCAAAAACGAATAAACTCGATCACTGTCAAGTTCAATATTTTTATCGGTCAATGTTACGACTTTCTCAATGACGTTTTTGCACAAACGTCCTTCTCAATATTTCTTGTATTTCCGGGCTCAGTGTCTTTTCCCTCTTACTATTTCATTCATGCTCTCTGAATGAATATTATTTTCACGATATGCTGACGTTTTGAAATTGAACTTCATTCAACTATAATAGTAAATAGAGTATTCCTACACACACATTTTTTCTTACTCTCCCCTTATGGTTTACTGTTCGTCATTCGAGATTTTCCTAATTTTTAACTAACTCTAATTAAGTTAATTTTGATAATTAAGGGAAGCGGTTTTCACAGGAATGATTCTCTAACTCTATTCTACCCTTTAGTAAAATAAAAAAAAATTAATTATCTTAATCTTAATTAATTATTTTAAACGCTGTTAATTGCATATTTTTCTATAGTATTCTTAAAAGAACTTCCTTCAGGAACTAATACATATAGGAAAAGAATGCAATGATTAATTTTTTCATAAAAAGGGGTACTAATTCTACTCTAACTTTTTAGAGGAATAAAAAAAAATTAATTAACTTTTTTAATTAATTGATTTAAAAAGTGTTGATTGTATTTTCTATGTCATCTTAAAAGATCTTCCCTCTTGGAACAAACAAAATAAAATAAAATCAAACGATATTTTATATTATTTTTGATATTTTTGCTTTAAAAAAAAACAAAAAACAATAATAAAATAATATTTAACGACTGTAATACATTGGTTTACACCTCTTTGTGTAAATTTAAATTTCTTCTAGTTTTATTTTTTATATAATAAAAAAAAAAAAAAAAAAAAATTAAAAAATAAAAAGTAGCCTTTTTCTAACGGCTTTTATGTTGAATTTTTCTGGTCAACTTTATGATGTAATAAAGCTTTTATTCTTGAGCTGTTTTATGTAGTGAGAAGCATTAACATATATGCTTTTACTAATGTAATAAAACACCTTTTAAGTGTTTTCTTATCGAAGTCATGCACAGAACGTCTATTCAGTATATTGACGCCTCACGACGTCACTATATAAAATACCGCTTGTACATAACCTCCTACTCTAATTTATTGAAACTTATACAGAGTGAAATATGCTTGCATATTAGACCCAAAGGTGCCAATATGCCCATATCACTTGTATATAGTTTCCTATCTAATTTAGACTTTTATGTAAGTGTATTATTTTGTATCTAAAAACATACAAACATACAATTTTTTATATTTTACGTACTCTACCTTACGTAAACAGGAGAAGTTCTGGTCGAAATTCAATTGAATTTCCCTTCTTTTGGACACAGAGGTTAGGTTCCGGATTTGGTTACTGACAAGTCTGTAGTCACACACATGACCTTCTGGATTGGACACAAGATATATGGTAAGTTATCGGCCTCGATTAAATCACAAGATTCCTAGGTACGAATGAACGAGTTCCTTCTCCGTCTCCTTTACGTCCTAGTGTTGTAGTCGCAACCAAACCAACCGCGATCTCGGAGCTAAAATAGGAGAAGCTATGACCATTACATCCGCTAGTCAAGTTGTCGCCAGTGTGGCAATTCCTCCCATTTACATCAACCAATGATGTCTTCGTCAGGAATCACCTTTTGTTGAATTGAATAAAACGCAGACTTCCTTTAGTCTTTTATTTCTACCATATCCATATAATCCATCCAAAATATATAAACATCAAACCATACTATAAAAACCTGTATAAAATGAAAACAAAGAAACAAAATATAAATCAACTGTTCTTCAAATTAATGAGTTTACTAAATATAATATTTTGATTAAAACTTTACTTAATATTACATTTTAAATATCTAAAGTTTTACAAGAATATTATAATCCATACTTTTATTAAAAGAAACAAAAGGATTGATTATAATATGATTATTAATTAACAGTGAAATATTTCTTTAATCATCGTTTACATAATTTTTAAAATGAATCTTACATCTTTAACATGTTTAGGCAAAAATATGTATATATATTCAAATATAAAATTATAAATAATTACATAAATATAATTGCATTTTTATTTATCATTAATTATTAAAGGAATATAATTTATTCAAGGAATCTAACAGAGTTTTAAATATTACAATGTATTATTATTATTATTACCATTATTATTATTATTATTATTATTATTATTATTATTATTAATGTGTATTAATATTAATATTATCACTTTTGATGCCACTCGTCAATATTGCATTGTTATTATTATTATATTATTGTTAGCATTATTTAAAGTAGAACAATATTTACCATTGCCATCAGTAACCATAATAACAAATATTATTATAAATTATAATTAAATAAAACTTATTAATGACTTGGTTAATTAAAGTTAGTTATACAATAAATGTTATTTCTAATTACCTCTGCTCCTTGACCGAACTCTCCAACAGCCTTTCTCTACATTGTTTTGGCTGTCCTAATTTGTTTCCTGTTTTTTTTATTGTCATTATTTTTTAAAAATAAAAATAAAGAAAAATCAAATATAGATTGATATATACCAATATATATATAATTTCATTATACATATATTTATATATTCAATGTATATTTAAAGAAAAAATGTTTTGCTTTTAATTTATAAAAAATATAATTCCCCATTTTTAAAAGACACTGGTCTATCTAAATTTTAGTTGGGACTCTAAGTTTTTCTCCAGCCCTCCCTGATCCAATATCTAACTGCTAACTGATTTCCTAAGTTTAAGAACTTGCTATCTCAAAATCTTTGTTCCAACTAGTCACGATCTAAGATGGTAATGCTCTTATAAAACATCCTAATGCC
>JABUQX010147184.1:22500-31706 GCA_015478945.1 Trachelipus rathkii
TAAAGCAGTAAATCAGTAAATCAATAGAGGTGTTACCTAACACCAAAGGAATAGTATGCTTTTGTTTTTACTGTTTACTCTTTAACTCATATGCTACTACTTTTAACTCATATATTTAATAAACATATACCTTAAAGCAGTAAATCAGTAAATCAATAGAGGTGTTACCTAACACCAAAGGGATTAGTATGCTTTTGTTTTACTGTTTTACTGCTTTAACTCATATGCTTTACTGCTTTAACTCTTATATTTATTAACATTACATACCTTAAAGCAGTAAATCAGTAAATCAATAGAGGTGTTACCTAAAACCAAAGGGAATAGTATGCTTTTGTTTTACTGTTTTACTGCTTTAACTCATATGCTTTACTGCTTTAACTCATATATTTATTAACATTACATACCTTAAAGCAGTAAATCAGTAAATCAATAGAGGTGTTACCTAACACCAAAGGGATTAGTATGCTTTTGTTTTACTGTTTTACTGCTTTAACTCATATGCTTTACTGCTTTAACTCATATATTTATTAACATTATGTTTTCTTTTATATTTTTTATTTTGTTTTAATACTTTTTATTTATTATTTTATTATTTTTATTATTTTTATTTTATTATTATTATTATTATTATTATTATTATTATTATTATTATTATTATTATTATTATTATTATTATTATTATTATTATTATTATTATTATTATTATTATTATTATTATTATTATTATTATTATTATTATTATTATTATTATTATTAATATTATTATTATTATTATTATTATTATTATTTTAAATGTGTATTATTATTATTATTATTATTATTATTATTATTATTATTATTATTATTATTATTATTATATTTATTTCTATTTTTTTTTTTTATTTATTATTTTTTTATTTTTATTATTTTTATTTTATTATTATTATTATTATTTTATATTTATTTCTATTTTTATTTTGTTTTAATACTTTTTATTTAAAAATTATGTAATGTTTATATAACACTCGCGGTGTCTGTTATATAAACATTTATTTTAATAAAATTGTACGAAATTTTATTAAAAACCTTTTATATATAAGAGTTTTAAGGGTAGTAATTTCACATTTTCATTTAAAGCATTTATTACATAGTAGAAACTATAAAATCATTGACATACAAATTTTTAACTCAAATATATTTACAAGTTTGTTAAAAGTACATTATTTAAAAAGCATATAATGAAATAAATACAATAGACTCCATAGATGGGAATATAAGGGTTGAACAAAGATTTAAGACATATAGTTTTTACAACTTACATTATTATGTTTTAAAATAAGGTGATATAATGATTATTCAATATATAATTTTTAATGTTCAAAGAATCATTTATGTGAACAACATCGTTTTTGCTCTATAAACTAATGTCCTGTTGAGGTGATGTGCCGAGGCAATGCATTGAATATGAAGCAGGTGGCCTTCACCAACTTTGAGAAGTTTATTTCGTTAATGCGAACACCCCTAAAAAGCGAGGTTCATTTTTAAACACCGATTGTATTTCCTCTTCATTCATCTTTAATAATTCAAAAGTACGTTGCGTACTCTGTCAATTTCAATGAGTTGAGGATGCTCAAGATAGACCACTACAGTGATGGGTGATTGTAGACTTGATCCAAAAGAGAGACTTAGTCCTACTTCTCAAAATGTTTAAATGATTGGCGTTACAAGCTGAAAGGTCGGCTGTGAGATCATAGGCATATAAATTACTGTCTTTGCGTATTCTTCAAGATTTAAGCCTGTCCCACTATCATTACATGATACAGTATTGGCTATTAAGTCGTAAAAAGGGCGTGTACAGAGAGAGAGGTCACCGTTGTATAACATTTCATAATCACGTCCGTGAGGTAATCCATTCACATGTAAACTGATACCCCTAAGCCCGAAAGGTGTGAATTTATAGGGTGACTTTTTATAATTTCCTGAGTAGGCTTCATGTTCCACAATCCCTATTATTACTTTCTGTGGTAAATTTCCGTTCACGATGTTAGGGATATTGATACTCGATAATCCTTGAGTGAAATTAAATATCTTGGTTTCAACTCTCTTAATAGGGTACTTTGCTGTAGTATTCAAAAGCAAATTTTCAATTTCCCGCTGTGGTGATAATTTCACTTTTCTAACGTAGAGATAAGCCTCCAACAGCTTGAAAACAGATTCTGGACATACAGCTGTAGCAGTAGGCTTACTTTTTATTTTAAGAGCAAATTTAGGATTCGAACGAGATAAAATGATTCTAGTATCTACAGATGTGAGTAAGGTCTTTCTTGAAGAGTATCCCATTTAATCGACCGTAAATTCATAGTATTCTTTGTGAGCTTTAGCTGCTTTATCTATATGTGCAGCTTCATCTTTGAAACTATAAAAACCACATGATTGGAGAGATAGAATTATTTAAGCGTATCGTCTAGATAATTATATAGCTTCTATAAGGATAATTAGCCACTGACGCACCTAGTGAAGTTTGCATTCTGGTGCAGACTTCAACCTGGTGAAACATGTATCTAGGAAATTTGACTCTGTATACACTATGTGGTCGTCACCTGCAGGGAGATCTGTACCATCAGTTTTGTCAATTTCGTTTTTATATAAAAACACATTAGAGGATCTAGGTACTGATCAGAAGTGCCTGGAATATTGAACTCTAGAGGAACATCTGTATTGGTAATTGAATGCAAAGGATTAATAAAGTTGGAGTCGCTTACGCTAATCTGTGTAGGGTTCATGGAGAAGAGATCCAATTCACTCATACAACAATCAGGACTAGAAGAAGGATGAAGGAAATGCATCTTGTATGCGCGAGTTCTAGTCGTATAATGAACATTTTCATGAAAAACCTTATATACACATCTCGTATAAAAGTTATCAGTTAGTAATTAAATAGCAAATACATCAATACATTTTTTCTTTAGAGGTTTTTTCCGCTTAGTCTTTTTCTTTATGACAATCTTCTTGGTCCCTCGGCCTTGACCTGACATTTTACGTCTTATTTTACGCTTAACATCATCCAACATCTCATCTGAAACATCGGCAATACGCCTTTTTAATGCTGCACGAGGATTATTTCCTGCAGCAATATCTTGAATAGTATGCAGACCTGTTCTTATAGCTTTTTACCTATATATTCCCCACCTCTCCTGAGTAGAGGCCTTGCACTTCTCCATAGCTTGGCAAAAAATCCACCAAGGCCATACCCCCTCTGCATTTTTGATCCTCTGAATACCCTTTCTTCGTCCATTATTACAGGAGTGTCTTTCTTATACTATCTTTACACTGCGAGAGTATGTTAAGGAATGAAAAAAATATATCTGACTACACCTCTTATATATAATCCATTATGCTGTAATTACTGCATCTGTTTCTTTCTAATATGAACTTTGCATAACAATGCGCCGTATGTAAAGGGGAAGGGATTTCCTTCTACATCTTTTATATGCACGCGTACAGAAAATTTGATCTTTTCAGAGGTAGATAATGAACATTAGGGAATGTTATAACTTTACTCTCTTTGGGAAAATATACTACTCTTAATAAAGGAGCTTTAGTATTACCTACATATTGATGATCAATTATATTTGTATATACATCCATACCTGGGTGGTTGAGCATCTCGGATGGGGTGCATGTATAATGCAGTACTCGATCTGCTTCATCTTTTTGCTCATGCCGAGTCATGGGGTTATTCTTCACAGATATTATAACCCTCTTCAACATAGTAGGGATATCATGAAGTATATCCAGTTCAGCATCACGTACGAATATGTTTACGTTGCCATGGTGAACGTCTCAGAAAAAACGTGTCACGGTCTCGAAGGTTTACATTTACTTTTGAGCTTAAGGATATTATTACTTTATCTTCATAGGTACGCATTTCAGTTTTGTATATGATCCTTGCACATAATACTCATATCAAAGATCGTTTAAATGACTGAAAATAGCAGCTACCGATTTATAAAAAAAAATATAATTTCATGAAAGTCAATGAAGTATTCTTTTGTACCAATCGTGTTGGACCCTATGCAGATCACGAGAGTATCTTTCTTGTAATGGTTTCAACTTTATTCCGCTATACGCAACATCAGAATACTGCACCAAATGAAAACACGAGTCAAGTGACAACTTTTGACACAATGGCAATAGAATTACTTACAGAAAATTCGTAAAGGAAACAGCAACACAGTTGTAAAATCAGCGTTTATTATCAGGATGTAAATCCAAGGAGGCTGAAGACGGGAGAGTTAAATAAAAGTGATCTACACTCTCCATGATTATAATGACAACTGATGTAATTCATGAGCTCGCTTGCTTTATATAGTATTAAAGTTAACGGGTATCCTCCATTTCTAAGTAACTGCTATTTTCCTTGACCTCTCGTAGCTAATATTTTTTCTATTTTATATTCGTGAGTTACAGGGTTGAACCTTACTTTTTGTATTTCTTGTTTATAGAACCCTCCTTTTATCTTTTCACCATCTAAATCCTCCAGGTAATATACCTTTAAACTATCACGACGGAATGGGCGGATATTGTGCACTTTAAAAACTTCCGTAGACCATCCGGATTCATATCCTTTTCTAAACCTTTCTTCTGTTCGAGATACTCTTACATAGTCATTCACCTTTATTCCTGAATTATCTTTTATTTTGTTTTCTTTTTCATACAGATGTCGATGGCCTCTAGTTTTTGACATTTCTAAAGGTGTTGTCTTTATAGTTCTATGGTAAGACCTGTTATAAGAATAAGCTAGATCGTCCAGTATATCAATATATTTAAAAGTATTCATTTTAATAAAATATGTATGCGCTCTTTAATAGTACGCTGGACTCTTTCAACTATAGCCGCTTTGTTTACGGAAAATGTATTGTAATAGCTTATACCATACTCCCAGAGCAACTCCTGAAACTCTCGACCCTTGAATTCCATTCCTGAATCTGTCCAAAATGATTTAGGGGTTCTCCGCTCATCCTCTATAATTTCAAGTACTGCAGCTGCAACTGTAGCTGATCTTTTATCTTTTAAGGGTTTCAACCACAAGTATCTAGAGTATACGTCAATAGTAAAAAGTACGTATTGAAACCCATCATTATAAGAACTATATTTAATCATTTCCGATAAATCTAATTGCCATACACTATCGAGCTGCGGAGATATGGTAGGAAATTTATGTAGAGTAAATGCCTCTTCGCCCTCTAAATATGTTTTTAACTCTTTTTTCTCAATATTAGGATGCCTTAAAGCAAACCTAATGATACTCCCAAAACTATTTGGTTCCCTCAGATTGAAGTAATACTTATCAACTACCTCCTTTGCCTCCATGTTGGCTACTGACCCCATGTAAACGCTATATATATATATATATATATATATATATATATATATATATATATATATATATATATATATATATATATATATATATATATATATATATATATATATATATATATATATATATATATATATATATATATATAAGATATATATATATAAAAGAGAAAAAAAAAGATATAAAGTTAAAAGGGTTAAAGAAAAAGGTTTAAAATAACATATTTATTTATACACAAACATTACAACTAAATAAATATATATATGATAATACATAATTACGATTTAATCCAACTAGGTTTATTATAAGGTGTTTTTCTTATTCTTCCTCTGGTAACACGTTTAAATTTATCTGATGCGTAAGAAGTACCTGAGGGACTTGAGTCAGGTCTTGGCGTAATGGGGATATTATCCAAGTCTGCTAATCGTTGTGTATTTAAGATTAAAGTTCTGGGAAAATTAATAGTCTGAAGTTCTTGTTTGATCTCATTCCATCCTTTTACAGGGCCTTTCTTCCAGTTACGTGAGAGATCAGCTATCAAATCCACAATATTTGATCTTTAACTATTTCATCATCAATTACGATCTGCCCTGATTCATTCAAAGATAATTGTTCTTTTAAAATATTATATAAAGCTATTCCTGATTTACACACTCTAATAGGTAAGCTCTCCTCTAGGATATTTTTAAATTTATCTTCATTTTTCACTTCAAGTTTTACTTCATTAGGTATATCTACATCATCAGTTACCGGGATACGTAAGGTTGGATGTAGGTGCAAGTCCTTAAGAACTATCAATTTTTGTATGGCATCTTGGTATAAGATGTTTCTCATAGATGTTAATGTCTGAATTTAATATCCTGTACACTTCTTCTCAATAAGTGATTTGCTCTGTTCAACTTTAGGATCTCATATAAAAGCTGGGAGGTAGAGGCTGCTGGAAAGATAATGAATCGTTCACAATATAAGGATTCTGTTGGTGCAACTGTTGTTGTTGAAGTGAAAGAGGCTGTAATGCCAATGCATTGGGGGGTAATATCTGCATATATTGGGGTTGTGAATGATGAAACTGTGACTGGGGATTTTGCACAGTGCGTGGTAATAGCTGTTCATATAGAGGTTGTGAATGTTGAATCTGAGGAACTGAATTCTGTACAGATGCTGTATTATTATACTTCATTTTCTCATACTCATTATATGGAAGTACAGCAACCTTCTTCATCATGGGGACAACCACTTAGTTATCAGTGGAGCTATAACAGAGAAGCAATGAAGTTATGCCCTCTCTCTGTAGTAGCTTCTTTTTATTTTTCAGATTTTTTATGTTGATGGAGAGTTTTTAATGATGTTTCTATAACAACGTAGCTTTACCTTCTGGGGTCTGTTTAAAAGGGAACATTTCCTTTTATAAAATTTAAACAGACTTCCATGCACATTGGATGAATTTCTCATCCTCATTAATTAGTTTACATTTTTCAGATGGTTTCAGCTTTTTAAATTTTTTATAAAAATTAATACTTTGCAACTAGAGCGCTCATTATTCAGGTATGTATACAGTTTCTATCTCATAAGGTAGAATGTTTGTCCGGAGTAACACTCTGTACGTGTTTTTGGGATGAGTTCACACATCAAATAACCGTGGGGATTCGAAGTAACCTCTTTATATACTTTTAAGAACTCTTTCCTTTGAAGGGGAAACATTTGAGTTGCCAATACATTAATTTGACTCATGTCTCTTCTCTGTCCAAACAACAGTAAATACTGAGTGTTTAAAGAAACACTTCGCATATGCTTGCTTTGATGAAAAATATTCTGTGTTATGAAAAACACCGAGATATTTAGATGGTGAGAATAAACTGTGAACGCTTCTGCTATTTCCAAATTCAATTTGTGCATTAAATCATCTAATACAATAATTTATGGCCATGTATATTATCCAACGATCTAATATCGTATATGCCTTCATGAAATTGAATCACATCTTTATATTCTTTAAATTTTTCCTGATAAACATTATAACACCATATTATTTTTACAGGGGTTTGCTCAAAAATCTCCATTTCCTTTAAAATATTTAATAATAGAAAGGTTTTACCACAGCCTGTCGGCCCAGCTACAAGACATGTAGCCGGACTTCGGAACGTAAATTTCTCCACATCCATACTCGTTAAGTGAATAATGAATAATGAGATTAATTAAAGCTGTAAAGCAGCAAAATAATACCTTACTAAGCCCTTTGCTGCTAAGCAACATCTCTATTGATTTACTGTTTTAAGATCTGTAAAGTATATGTTTTTAATAAAATTTCGTACAATTTTATTAAAATAAAATGTTTATATAACAGACACTGCGTGTGTTTTTCTTACATTACAATTTTAAAATAAAAAGTATTAAAACAAAAATAAATAGAAATAAATATAATAATAAAAATAATAAAATAAAAATAATAAAAATAATAATAAATAATAAATAAAAAGTATTAAAACAAAAATAAAAATAGAAATAAATATAATAATAATAATAATAATAATAATAATAATAATAATAATAATAATAATAATAATAATAAAATAATAATAATAATAATAATAATAATAATAATAATAATAATAATAATAATAATAATAATAATAATAATAATAATAATAATAATAATAATAATAATAATAAAATAAAAAAAATAATAATAATAATAATAATAAATAAAAAGTATTAAAACAAAATAAAAAATATAAAAGAAAACATAATGTTAATAAATATATGAGTTAAAGCAGTAAAGCATATGAGTTAAAGCAGTAAAGCAGAAACTTAAAGAAGTAAAAATCCCTTTGGTGATTAGGTAACACCTCTATTGATTTACTGATTTACTGCTTTAAGGTATGTAATGTTAATAAATATATGAGTTAAAGCAGTAAAGCATATGAGTTAAAGCAGTAAAACAGTAAAACAAAAGCATACTAATCCCTTTGTTGTTAGGTAACACCTCTATTGATTTACTGATTCACAACTTTTTACAAAATGATATGAGTTAAAGCAGTAAAACATATGAGTTAAAGCAGTAAAACATGAGTTAAAGCAGTAAAACAGTAAAACAAAAGCATACTAATCCCTTTGGTGTTAGGTAACACCTCTATTGATTTACTGATTTACTGCTTTAAGGTATGTAATGTTAATAAATATATGAGTTAAAGCAGTAAACAATCATATGTGTTAAAGCAGTAAAACAGTAAAACAAAAGCATACTAATCCCTTTGGTGTTAGGTAACACCTCTATTGATTTACTGATTTACTGCTTTAAGGTATGTAATGTTAATAAATATATGAGTTAAAGCAGTAAAGCATATGAGTTAAAGCAGTAAAACAGTAAAACAAAAGCATACTAATCCCTTTGGTGTTAGGTAACACCTCTATTGAATTAATAAATCAAACAAATATATGTTTTTAATAAAATTTCTAACGTACAATTGTAGTAAAAATGAATGATTCATAGTATATTTGAAAAGAAATTCTTTGAATAGTTTACATTGATATCATATTTTTTGTTCGCGCTGTAATATTGCGTCTGCGGACGCACGCGGCGGTGGTTACGCGGAAATATTGCGCCTGCGGACGCACGCTGCGGCGGTTACGCGGAAATACTGCACCTGCGGGTGCGCGCGGCGGCGGTTTCGCGACGGGGCTCACCTGCGGACGCGGACTCGGAAACGTTTGCGGTCACTGTCTCAAATGTGTAACTCTTTAGATATATATTCTGTCGTGCTGTAAGTGTTAGAAAAAGACTAACTCATAGCAGGAAGCATCCTAGCAACTTGTAATATACACCAATCGATTCCTCATACCTTAT
>JABUQX010147185.1:10000-17500 GCA_015478945.1 Trachelipus rathkii
TTCTTTTCTTCGGTACTTATCTCACATTCCACTTATAAACTAACTTTGTAGGTTTGATTTTTGACTTCACTAGCCTACTAAAGTATGGAGGGGACGATAGGGGGGAGAGGCTTTCTTTTTAACTTGCGTCATATTCTTCTACTACTTTTCTTTTTCTGGTGTATGCTACACACCTCACTCCCAATCTGGGGAAAGGAGGTAGATGATAATAATAAAAGACTATCACATTGGGTGTGATAAAACCTTCATGGTAAAAATGTCTTTTTGCTTATTAAAATGGTGTGCACATGTAAGTCTATGTTTTATCTTATTTGTGAACGATCTTATGAACATGACTGTATATTTCTCTTACAGATGATCCAGCAGATGCCTCTTTATCCCCTGTTAAAGAACTGATAAAAGACATTCAACAGTTAGTTTCACCAGACGATTTAGAAGTGACAAACATCGCTGCAAAAGTCAAATCAATTATTACGGATGAGTTACAGTTGAGGTTATTATTATTATTATTATTATTATTATTATTATTATTATTATTATTATTATTATTATTATTATTATTATTATTATTATTATTATTATTATTATTACCGGTATTTATTCTTAGTCTGAAAATATTTTTTTGGTAAATGTTCTTTCACTTTGAATTGAAATTTACCAGAAAAAGAAACCATTCCACTTCTTCAAAATATATGAAATAAAAAGAAGTCAGGTTGGAGTGAAATATTATAAAGTAGCTTAGTTTCCACTAGTTATGAGATGATGAATTAGAATCGGAAGAATCCTCAATTTTTCAGGAATATGAAAAGGAAATTTTTTGTTAGAATTGAAATCAGCAATTATTTTGGTATTTTATAATGAATAGGAATCGGTTTCGAAAATTGGAATGATCTGTAATTTTTTTTTTGGGGGGGGGGTGAAATCTGAATCGGCATCAGAAATTTTGGAATTTCTCACTCTGAATCAGCATCAAAAATTATTTTGACATCGTTCCAATCACTAGTTTCCTCATGTAAACTTTAGTTACTTGAGAATACCTGCAATGAATAGGATAAATGTCTCATTAAACTTAGGAGGTCTTCTTTCATAGGCTGGAAGATTTGGGCCACTACTCTCTTTAAAGAAAAGGGAATCTGAAATATAATTGAAAGTAAAATGTTGTAGTACCTCATGTATCTGCTGTGCTTTTCGAATTTTATAATCCCATTTTTCTTTCCACTTACCCCATTAAAAGAATAATATAATTGTTTTTTTTTCTTCAAGTTTTAGAGTAAAATATATCTTCATTTGTAGAAATATTTTTGAAGTAACGTTGGATCGAAAGAAATGTTAAAAAATACAAAATTCAATGTTAGTGTAAAATAGTTATATGCCAAGTTCCAAGTCCAAATTCTTGAAATCTCATTATAGTAAATATATTGTATATTGCCAAATTTTTAAAAATAAATATGAACAAAAATAATAATAGTAATAATAATAATAATAATAATAATAATAATAATAATAATAATAATAATAATAATAATAATAATAATAATAATAATAATAATAATAATAATAATAATAATAATAATAATAAATAAAAAAAGTGGATTGAGTCAGTAAACGAATGTCTGAAGGAGAGAAATGTGAGTTTGGCAGAGGCGAGAATAAAGGGGCATAATAGGAGTGAATGGCGGGGTTTTGTGAGGGGGCATGGTTGTGGCCCACCTGGGCCAGGGGATGAATCCTACACTTGACGATATGCCATAGTGAGGGTCCGTCGCGGTCCCGTGAAACTCTAGGATGGATTTTCTGACATTAGTTCTCACTAATAGGTATTGAGGGGGTGGTAAGGCTGGTCTTTCTTTTCGACTTGTGTCATACTCTTCTACTACTTTTCTTTTCCGATGCTTGTTACGCACCTTACCCCCGGTCTTGGGGAAAAGATGAAGATGAGATAATAATAATACTAATAATGTTAGTGATATATGGTGTTGGTGGTAGGCTTCTGAATGGAATCAAAAGTATGTATGACGATAGTGAAGCGTGTGTAAGAATAAATGGTGTCAAAATTGATTGGTTTAATATTAATAGCGGAGTGAGGCAGGGATGTGTTATGTCCCCTTGGTTATTCAATTTGTATATGGATGGGGTTATAAAAGAATTAGAGATGGGGGGTGGCAGGAAATGGTGTTAGAATGATGGAGAATGGAGGTGAGTGGAGGGTGCCATACCTATTATATGCGGATGATTTGGTTGTGTGGTGAATCTGAAGAGAGTTTGAGAGGATTGGTAGAGAGATTTGGAAGGGTGTGTAAAAGGAGGGGTTTGAAAGTAAACGTAGATAAGAGTAAGGTTATGGTTGTGAGTGAGGACAGTCCTCGGTGAAGTTATGTTAGATGGTGAGCAGCTGGAACAAGTGTCTGAGTTTAAATATTTAGGATATATGTTGGATGAATAGGGAACGGATGATGCAGAGTGTAGTAGGGTGAATGGCAGGAAAGTGGCTGGTGCAATTAAATCGTTGGTGGACGTAAAGGGACTAAGTCTTGAGTGCTCTATACATGTTAATGTATAGTAGTGAGACTATGGTCTGGAATAAGAGGTATAGATCTAAAGTTCAACGTATTCAGATGGACAAACTTAGGTGTGAAAAGAATTGATAAAATGAGGAATGAACGTATTAGAGAGTTATGTGGTGTGAAGAAAGGGGTAAATGAGAGAATAAATGAAAGTACGTTGAGATGGTTTGGTCATGTGGAAAGGATGGATGATAGTCGGTTGGTTAAGCGGATGTATAGTGGTGAGTGTGTTGGGAATCGACCGGCTGGGAGACCGAAGAAAAAGTGGATTGAGTCAGTGAACGAATGTTTGAAGGAGAGAGGTGTGAGTTTGGCAGAGGCGAGAATAAAGGTGCATAATAGGAGTGAATGGAGGGGTTTTGTGAGGGTATGGTTGTGGCCCACCTGGGCCAGGGGATGAACCCTACACTTGATGATATGCCATAGTGAGGGTCCGTCGCGGTCCCGTGAAGCTCTAGAGTGGATTTTCTGACTGCGACGAGTTCTCACTAATAGGTATAGAGGGGGCGGTAAGGCTGGGCTTTTTTTTCGACTTGTGTCATATTCTTCTACTACTTTTCTTTTCCGATGAATGATAATAATAATAATAATAATAATAATAATAATAATAATAATAATAATAATAATAATAATAATAATAATAATAATAATAATAATAATAATAATAATAATAATAATAATAATAATAATAATAATAATAATAATAGAGGATTGGTAGAGGAGTTTAGCAGGGTATGTAAAAGGAGGGGTAAACGTGGATAAAAGTAAAGTCATGGTGGTGGATGAGGAGAGTCTGCGGTGTGAAATCATGGATGGTGAGCAATTGGAACAAGTATCTGAATTTAAATATTTAGGCTATATGATGAGGGAAAAAGGAACGGATTATTTAGAGTGTAGTAGGAAGGTGGCTGGTGCAATTAAGTCCTTGGTGAATGCATAGGGACTAAGCCCTGATCGCGCTAGGGTTCTGCATCAGGGTATGTTGTTACTGGTGTTAATATAGAGTAGTGAAACTATGGTGTGGCTCAAACGGTAGAGCGACGGAGTCGCATGGCAAGGTCGCGGGTTCGAATCCTAGTTCGGATCCTAGGTAGAAATTACCTAGAGAAGTTCCTCCTTGAAAAGGGCTGTGCGCGTGAGGTGTGAACTTTTATTAAAAAAAAAGAAGAAAAAAAAAAAAAAAGATGCAATCTGTTCAGATGGATTATCTTAGGGAAGTTTTAGGTGTGCGAAGAATTGATAAAATGAGGGATGAACATGTTAGGGAGTTGTGTGGTTTGAAGAAAGGAGTAAATGAGAGTGTATTAAGATGGTTTGGTTATATGGAAAGGATGGATGATAGTCGGCTGGTTAAGTGGATGATGTACAGTGGTGAGTGTGGGGAATTAACCACCTGGGAGACCGAAGAAAAAGTGGATTGAGTTGATAAAAGAGCATATTAAGGAAAGGAATTATTTTGAGTTTGGTAGAGACAAGAACAAAAATACATTATAAGAATGAATGGAGGGGTTTCGTGAGGGGCATGGTCCAGGGGATAAACCCTACATTAAGGAGATATCACAGTGCGGGTCCGTCGCGGTGCTGTGAAGCCTTAGGGTGATTTTTGGCTGCAACGGGCTCGTACTTAAGGGTATGAGGAGAAGGTGTTTGGGGAGCTATACTTTGCTTTCGACTTACGTCATGTTCTTCTACTCAACTATTCCTACTTCCATCTGTACGAAGTGAAGGAAGGATAAATAAAATAAATAAATAAATAATAATTTTAAAATCCTTAATCATTTATAAAAGAAAATGTTACAAGATGGGACAATTCAAATTACAGAATAATATCTTTTAGCTGAAAATGTATATTTAGTCATAAACGGGAACTAGGATTAGGCATACGAGTGTAGCTTATATAGAATAATAGGAAAGTTGAGAATGGGTTTGTTGAGAGGGAGAAAGAGAAGCTTAATTTTAAGTATGAATAAAATCGGAAAGCAAAAGTTGAGAGTCATCTCTAAATGAAAAAGAGAGGAGATTTGAAAGGAGTAGAAGAATGGAATGTAGAGCCGATGGGATAGGATTGTGTAGGGTTGGAAGAGCAACTAAGACTATCTTGAATGAAAAGTAGGAAAAGCATGGTAGATAAGACAGAACATTGAGTAACATCACTATTGACAGGGAATGAAGAAGTCCCTCCATCAACAAAGCTGATATAGAAAGATTTTAAAGTTGAGTAAGCAAAGTAAAGGGGACACTTAAAGGAAAGGAGCTGTCAAATGTTTGGTATTTGTCAGGCTCATACCATCTCCCATGCGCCAGATTATACGTAATGTCATTTCTTAGGAGTGCCAGACCCATCTTGGTTGAACTGGATGAAATGAGGAGGCTGGAAAGATTTTTTTGTCATGAGTATTAGACATAGATCCATCAGAACAAATAAAAGTAGGAAAGTCTGATATACAGAAGTTAATAGAAATGTTTTTTGAAAAAAAAATTTGATAGTAGGAAAACCAAGGAGATAAGCACTTTTTGGTGTAGGGAAAAGTTGCTTAGTCTTTATAATAATATCATTGCAATGATTCTGAGTTTAATGAAAATTAGCAGAGTGATAGGAGGATGAGAGTTTTTTAATTACGGATACTCAATGTCTTTAGTATTTTACCATGCAATTAATCATTCTCAGTCATAACCGTCATTCCAAGGATAGTTATCTTTGCAGATCCTCATTTTAGCCCGACTAACGTAACAAAATTTACGCTTATGGCATTGGACAAGGGAGCAGGGTGGTACTGATGAGGAGAAAGCATTGAATTTTAAGAGTTACCAGTAAGGGAGCAGGGTGGTGATGATAAGGCATTAAAAATTAGTGGCAAATATTTTCAATTGCTAAAATAGTAGAAATTCAAATTTATTTTTAGCCCTTTCGCGGCTGCAACCTTGATGGGGAATTGTACTTAATGCTCAGTAGATATTTTTTTAACATTATGAAGCTTTATTTATATCCATTGCTTTATTTTTGTCCTGTTCAATCAATCTGCATGTAATGTTTAGGAAAGAAAGGAATGGGCAAGTTGCACAGCTTTTATTCATGGCGTTTTCTGCATAACTTCCAATATATATATATATATATATATATATATATATATATATATATATATATATATATATATATATATATATATATATATATATATATACTATATATATATATATATATACTATATATATATATACATATTTTAGGCGGGGGGAGGCGGGGAATTTTTGGCTTCCCGAGCCATGAGGCAAAATGGTTGGGCATGCAAAAACAATATGTGAAATAAAAGATATGTAACTCGATCAATCCTATCTACTCTGAAAATTTCGTGCGGAGAGGATGAAAAAAAAATATTAGAGTAATTATTCGCTTTTCAATTTCCAAAAATTCTTTCACTATAGCTACTAAAACGAATCCGTAAAAAAATTTTTGGGGAAAAAATATGCAAAATATTGCAAGAAAGCACCATTCGTTATCCCGGGAACGATAAAAAATTTCCTGGAAAATTTTCATTTGCAAATGATATCGCTGGGGTAAATATTATTGACCGAAGAATCCTGATTCTGCTGGATGAACTCGCACTAGGATTTGAAAGTAGAGAACAGCTCAATTTCGGTGTCAGAATATTTGAAAAACATGTCAATTACTGAGGTAATTCACCAATTCTATCATATGGTATCTGCGGGTCTGGAAAAGAACATGATGGTCCAATTTATTCTGAATAATCACACAAGCACCATAGCGAATTAGGCTATTCGCCTCTGTAATGTCACAGCAGAAACAGGCAACCCATGATTGAACTTTGGGCAAATCATAAACTTTCAGAACGACCCCAGTTATCTTTTTTATCATTTAGGAAAATGTTTACAGTAGATTTATTATAATAACTTAATTAGTACTTTACTCTATATGTTATATTTTAGAGAAATTTAGTCACTCTTGTTAACCTGAATGAAGTGAACAATTAATTTCATGAAATGTCCTAGTTTTACATTAAGTTTTTGCTACATTTGAAGTTTTAGAAATGTTGCTTCTGACACGTTTAGTGTATCCTACCATCTTTATATATATATATATATATATATATATATATATATATATATATATATATATATATATATATATATATATATATATATATATATATATATATATATATATATATATATATATGTTTATATATATTCTTTATATATATATATATATATATATATATGTATATATATATATATATATATATGTATGATAACTATGTATATATATATATATATGTATATATATATATATAATATATATATATATATATATATATTCTATATATAGCCTTATAATATATATATATATATATAATATATATATAATAACATGTATATCTATATTTTTATAGATATATGCTCTTGTTGTATAGTTATATATATATATATATATATATATATATATATAATATATATATATATATATATATATATATACTATATATCTTCTCTCTTATATCTTATATAAGATGAGCCGGTATTGCCTGGTTTCACCGGATATCCTTTGAGATGGAGAAGATCTCTGGCCCCTTTGACAGGGTCTTGACCTTTCCTGGGAGCTGTTGTAAGTTTTATATATATATATATATATATATCAGAGGTGGTATATATATATATATATATATATATATATATATATATATATATATATATACTACTCTTCATACTATAACTTTATATATATGTGTGTGTGTGTGTGTGTGTTTGTCAAATTATACATATTTTATACTAACCTATTACATATTAATAAAAACAACAAAAAAACGTGGTGATTGAGCGGACACACCCTAAAGCTAACATAATAAATCAATTTCTTTATATTAAAAATATAATTTCTTCATAACTAAATTGTTATAAATTTTTTTGTTTTCCAAAATAA
>JABUQX010147186.1:0-5000 GCA_015478945.1 Trachelipus rathkii
GTTGTACTTCGTTCGGTTATCAGATTGATTTAACCGTTTCGCATTTATCGTGAAACGCTTTGCGTTTTTCGTGCGCCGCTTCACCCTTACATGCGTTAGTTATTCGACGGCGAAGATCATTGGGCGAGGTTACTGGGTCATCAAACGCGTACACGGTATGTTTGAGATACCCCACAGAAAGTAGTCCAGTGGTGTTGTACATCGGGTGAACTAGCAGGCTATGGAAATGGACCAGATCTTCCGATCCATCTTCCCGGAAAGGTTCTGTCGAGGTAGGTCGTCACTATAGCTGCATTATGCGCTGGGCACCCATCATGTTGGTAATATATTCTTCGTTGTGTTCTTAAAGGTATATCACTCAGGTCAACAAGGACAGTCTGCAGGAAATGGAGGTAACGCTGTCCTGTCAAATTTCCCTCGAAGAAGTAAGGCCCGATAATCCTACTATTGAGTATACCACACCAAACGTTGACTGAGTATGAGACCTGGTGATGGCTAGTGAATGTTATATGGGGGTTTGTTTCCGCCCAATGTCTGAAGTTCCACCTGTTATTCATACCGTTATTGGTAAAGCGAGATTCATCGGTCCATAAGATATTTTCCAATAAGTCAGGTACATCCATTAGAAGGCAATCAATGACAGCCAGGAATCCCAGCCGCCCTTTTTGGTCTCCACGATGCAAACCATGCACAATGTATGGCCTATATGGATACATGTTGTATGCAACACGAATCCGTCGTATGGTTTCCTTCGATATTCCCAAGACCGAACTAGCCTGCCGTAATGAGCAGGTTGTATAACAGAACGTCCAGTTCGACGTCGAATGTACGGACGACCAGCCTCCCAAATGTGATGAGGGGGTTGAACTATCGACCCTGTACTTTGAAACCGTCTGTAAACTCTATGGAATGCCATGTGGCTCGGCGGTCGTCGATGTGGATAACGTTGTCCATATTCTGCAGCAGCTCTGCGAGCATTGCTGTTTTGCGTAATGTACACCTCCAACATGTCACGCTTTTCGCCCGGCGTATACTGGTCACGTGGCATGTTCCAATTGTATGGCTCTGACTAAACAAACCACTCTGAAGTTATACGTTTCACTACACTTTATTACTGATAATTTGTAGGTTATGACATAACCTCCATATGATAGCTGTTAGTTGGTTGTACACATTCACATGGCCGTATTTATTAGGCTATATATCAATGTAATCTAAAGGAGTATGCATTAGGTATTTTAATTTAATTCCTTTGTTAGCTGTATCGATATTTTTAAATACTATTGGATATACCTATTGTATTTAACCTAATTATTTCATATTGACACGTTTCGTCTTTGTAGGCACATGATGTCTGCGAGGACATCTAGTTGTTTATGGGTACATGCGTGGAAACGAACAACCGTATCCAATAATGTCGAGAGGAAGAGCCCACCTCATTTTTTGTGCATTTCACTCATACGCAAAAATCATATCACCATTCGACACATTCGCATGTTTGTGCGCGGTTTTCGTATTCGTGCGCAAACACCAACGTAACATATCCCATCCTCCTTGATGAATTAGAACTTATATATTCCTACACATTTTCATACTTAAACATCCAGTACGGTGATACACCGCTTTAATAACATAAATATCAGTAGGACACTATATATATATATATATATGTAATATATATATATATATATATATATATATATATATATATATATATATATATATATATATATATATATATATATATATATATAAAAATATATATATATATATATATATATATATATATATATATATATATATATATATATATATATATATATATATATATATATATATATATATATATATATATATATATATATATATATATATATATAAGTCTATATATATATATATATATATATATATATATATATATAATCAGAGGTGGCCGTTCCGCAAGTTAAGTCCGCAATTGCGGAATACCAAAAAATTACGGAATTGCGATTGCGATAATTTGAAAAATGTTGCGGAATTGCAGTTAACGGAATGCATATCATTCCGCAATTTAATTCCGTAACTCCGCAATTAGAGGACTACAAAAAAATTGTGGAATTTCAGTGGAATGGAAAAATTTATAGTCCACAAATTTTTATACGTTGGCCATCTTACCTCTGGCAGCAACACCGAAAATCGGTATTTTTTGCATTCAGTATTTATTAAAGTTTTGTAAATAAAAAAAAAGTAATAATTAACAAAATCATAAAGGGTTAAAAGCTTGAATAAAATTTTGAAATCAACAATTTTTTATTCTTTTTCTTTAACTAAAGGATTAAGCTTAGGTTATAATGAATATAATTTATGAAACATTATCGCCACCAAATTTCAGATAAAATGTGTTGTACAGTAAACATAAATGCTGAATAAAAATAATATAACATTGGTACCAACATCGAAAGTCTAAACAAGTATATATATATATATATATATATATATATATATATATATATAATATATATATATATATATATATATATATATATATATATATATATATATATATATATATATATATATATATATATAATTTAGTGATGGGACGATTAATTTCCAACCGATGCCGATTCCGATACCGATACCAATCAAAAGTGCCGATTCGATTCTGATTCGATTCCAATTCTTTTATATATATATATATATATATATATATATATATATATATATATATATATATATATATATATATATATATATATATAATATATATATATAAAAATATATATATATATATATATATATATATATATATATATATATATATATATATATATATATATATATATATATATATATATATATATGCATTTTCTTATATATATCTTCACTATATATATATATATGTATATATATATATATATATGCCCTAATTTTGCAAAATCAACTAATTTTAGATATTTAAAAAACCTTACAAATTAATGTTATAGAATTCTCTTATATTTATCTTTGCTATAGAAATAATTAGTTAATTACCTTTTATTTATTTAACCACTGAAATATAATAGCAATTTAAAAATCTTACAATAAATGAATAATTTTGTCATTTTTTTTTTTAAAAAATTCCTTCTTTAATTTATTAAAAGTAAGATCTTGAAGCAAAATTATCATTATTATTTGTAGTCAAAGCATGACTCTTAAATTGTAGTGCAAAAACATTAACATTTCTCCCGTTTCTGAGTGCATTCGATTTTTTTAGGAGAATAAATTGATCCTCCAATTCTGAAGAGTCTTTCACTTTCCACGAAAAGGGGGCGAGCTTAAATATTTTCTAGCAAGGACACCCAAATGCTGAAAGGTACCTTTATTCGATGACCACCATTGTAAGGAACTTTCTGAATTTTTAATAAGTTTCATATTTTTATATTGGCTGATTTCTGCTTTTATAACATCTTCAATTTTTTCAATATGTGTCTTTCTCCTTAGGAATGAGTTTCTTTGCTGTTTTTAAAGTCTTTTTCTCTTTAAATTCCGAAAAACAGCTTTCAAAACTGAAGTTAAAACTATTATCTTCAGTATCACTTTTTTCGTCCTATTCTGTTGATAAATGAGAAGAATCTGAAGATTGGTTTAAAGTAGTGGAAACTGTTTTCCTTTCCTTTATGCAACATATATCTTCGCACATCCATTGCTTAAGAATATCTTCCACTTTTTTATTGTTATATTCATCCTCAAGGAATGTAGTTTTAAAGCTTGGATCAAGATAGGTAGCAAGCACAAGATTCTTATCAGTAAAGTAAATGCTGAATCTATTTTGTACTGAATTTTCCATGCTGATACTGTAGACCCAAGTCCCTCAAATAGTCCTTTTTCTGACTCTTTTCAAAAAACTGCAAATCACTTTCATATTTGGGATTATTGCCGATGCCATTGATTCCTTGTGGCTCAAGAAATTTGCACAATCAACAAAATTTTTAAGTATTTTTAGCAATTTTCAAGAACTTTCCGTTGTTTCCAAGCATACGGGTTTTGAATGATCACTGCAATATGAAATGAGAGCCGTCTTTTGTTAGAAATTTTTTTGAAAGCAAATGATATTGGCTAGTACATCTGGTTTGTAAATCCTGAATAAATCTGTGCTGTGATAAATTAAACCTAGTTTGATATTCTTCATACTTGGCAAAAGCTTGAGGCGAGTGATTACAAAATGACCTACGATTTGTTTGCATATGGATATATTTTTCACGTCTCTTTGTTCAAATAAGGCATCATTGAGAACTAGTGTCAAGGAGTGTAAAAAGCAAGGATTCCTGGAATCCTGCTTGTGCAACTCCTGCAGCCATATTAGTGCGTTATCCTTACTATAACATGGATTTTATTAGCAGGAATATTGAATTCTTCCATAACATTTTGAAGACGATCACTTATATTAGATGCTGTGTGAGATACGTGAAAAGGTGAAACTCGAAGGATAGCATTTATATTCAATAGCTCCAATTATTACAAGCCCACAAGGTAAATATTTCACTGCTCACTTACGAGTTCACGGGTATATAATTATCAAAACATATTACATAGCATGACTAACGAAACATTGCCAAATGTCTGCCTCACCATGACTGTCTGAAAATCCTAACATGATATCTTAGGCTCTACGTAAAAATGCGCCCCAGTTTTCTTTAATTAAATAGAATTAAGGAAAAACTGGAAATTAAAAATCAATACTGCAGACTTCGAAATATTGTCTTTGAAATATCATAAAGATCGAATAAAAATTATTTTCAGATTGTATACCAAAGAATCGGTCAAAGAATCGGTACAATTTTGCCGATTCCGTTCCGATTCCGATTCCTGAAAACCGATTCCTCCGATTCCTATACAGATGCCGATTAATCGTACCCATCACTAATATATATATATATATATATATATATATATATATATATATATATATATATATATATATATATATATATATATATATATATATATATATATATATATATATATATATATATATATCT
>JABUQX010147186.1:10000-11859 GCA_015478945.1 Trachelipus rathkii
CCTTTTCAAGAATAACCGTTTGCACAGAACCAAGCAAATGTATGACGTGTAAAAAGTATGTAAGTTTGAAATCCTTCTAATACATGGCTAGTAATTGGGGTGGAGTAAAGATGTTCTGAAGGTATTTTTGAACTCCTATCCAATTTTTTTTAGATATGTAATGTTACTTGAAAGTACTCCAAGAATATTAAAAATGCAAAAAAAAAAAAAAATTGTTTTTAGTTTTTAAAATGAGTCGCAGGTTGAATGGAAAATTGTGTCGATTCGGTAGGTGAAGGGATGGTCTATTGAAAATAGAAACCCTAATTTAAGAATGCTAAAAAATCAGTGACCACCCTCCCACCATCTGCCAATTGCAGTTGTGTACGTTGATAAAACTCATCGTCTAAAGTAGAAAGTGTGTAGGGGATTGAAAACAAAATGAGAATCACCACCACTAACAAATTTGAAAGGTGAATTGTGGCCGCGTACAACATTTATTTGAGCAAGCCCGAAAGAAATCGGAGATAAAATAACAAAATTGACAGGTACCGAGATAAGGAGCTTTTAAATCAAAGCTTTCTGGTAGGTTAATCGATTGCTTACGAAAGAGAGAAAGGAAAAATCACAAATTTTAGCGTTCCTTTGGTAGTTATACAGTTTTCATGCAAAAAGTTTAGACTTGTTTCTAAAACTCCATCTTTTGGGTTGATATGAAAATTAGGAAAAAAAACCCAGAAGATAAAGAGATAGGAAAGTAGTTAGAAATATTAATGTTAAGTAGCTAGAATATTAATGTTAAGGGGGGGGGAAAGGGGTTCTTTTCTGCAACAAAAGTTGCTTCTGGTCAAGCTTCCTAGAAGGTAAATAAAGTAAGGTATAAGTAAATATTCAGAGACGAAATAGTTTACTAAGACAGTGCTTGAGAATCATATTAGGGACAATATTTCAGTTCGCCTTCTTAGTATCACGCCTTTATACGCCTTATACAGAGATCACGCCTTTTGAAAAAATTATAAAATGTGAAAGAGTTGGAGGGAGGTGGAGTAGGAGGGGAAGGGTTGAAATCAGTCTTTTAAAGTAAAACAAGGACAAATTTAAGCATAGAAATCAATTTTAGATAAGGTAAGATATAGGTAGACACGTCAGAAGAGACAAGAAAATGAAAAGAAGAGAGAACAAGATTATAATATATATATATATATATATATATATATATATATATATATATATATATATATATATATATATATATATATATATATATATATATATATATATATATATATATATATACTATATATATATATTCAAGGCTATAACCGGTGATGAGACCCAGGTTTACGGTTATGAAACTGAGACAAAGCAGATGCTTTCACAATGGAAGAGTCCAACATCAAAATGATTCATAAAGGACAGTCAAGTGCAGGGAAGTGTAAAGAACATATTGATAACTTTATTTGATATCTAGGGAAGTGCGCACAAAGAATTTACTTATCTCAGCTCAGGACTAACCGTCAAGCCTCTTTTCTACTACGATTTTATACTGTGATTGTGTAATTCTGGCTGTAAAAAGATCCAACCTAGAGATTTGTCACATAAAAAACTAACTACTTTATATTGATAATATTCAGACTCAATTTCCCCTCCCCAAAAATAAGTTTTTTTCTGAATACGAATAAGGCCATTCCCCATTTTATCAAGTATTCACAAAAATGAAAATATAAAATGTGACATTTCCATTCGACACGTACATAAGCGGTCACGTACATAAAGAGTTCCAGGGAGAGCTCCAATAGAGGAGGAGTTGAAGGGACCCTTGAATTGATGAAATAAAGAACTACTTCGATGATGATAGCTGAAAATAATAGGAGTTAAGG
>JABUQX010147188.1:7500-14084 GCA_015478945.1 Trachelipus rathkii
ATATATATATATATATATATATATATATACTTCAATTTTATTGTAGATCTATATATATATATATATATATATATATATATATATATATATATATATATATATATATATATATATATATATATATATATATTATATATATATATATATATATATATATATTTTTTATATATTTTTATATATATATATATATATATATTATATATATATATATATATATACAGATTCCGGATGCCACTTCTTTCGCTAGGAAGGAATAGAGATATAGGTCTGAAACTTGGAATATAAGCTATGTATGGGTTAAGGACGAAACCGTGTAAATTTCAAGTCGGTGGGATGTATATAGAGGGGGGTCACCCCCGAGAGCGTAGCCGCTACGCCCGCGTTTATACCCTTTTGGCTTTCCAAACCCGAGATTGAGTTAAGCCTAACGAGAGTTAGGCTCGAGCGTGATGACGTAATCTCGTCGGAGACGAGATTACGTCAGCGCGTGAGCGCGCGCGTGCGCATACACATACACATTATTATTATTATTATTATTATTATTATTATTATTATTATTATTATTATTATTATTATTATTATTACGTCGAAGATTCGATTTCCGAAGGAAATCGAATCTGAGTCGAAAAACGATCCCTGTAAGGGATCGTTTTTTACGCACTCCGACTTTGCCTTCCGCCGTGGTTGCTTCTTCGCATCCGGTTCAGACTCCGACTTTGATTGCCAGCCAGCCTCCGAGAACTTATCGTATCGTGCTAAAATTTGGAGGGGTGTTAGATGATGAGGTAACCTCATTGTATACGAAGTAACACTGGGTTCCCCGAAGGGGGACCCCACCCCCTTCAAACATTAAATATTGACGTAGAAAGCTGAAACTCGGTATACAATCTTCATATAAGGTACTCACATCATATATGGGTTAAATATCCGTACACACCCAAAGGAGGGTCACCAGCCCCTCAAACCTGAAATCTTGACATAGAACGACGAAACCTACATCAAGAAAAATAAAAATAAAAAATAAATAAATAAATAAATAAAATTTCTTATTCTTTTTGTTTATAACTTACAAATTTACGTTTTTACATACCCTAAAGCAGTAAATCACTAAATCAAACCACTATCCAACCTCCCTCCTGACCATCTGTGATCTATTGATCTATTGATTAAGGTCAAATTTTTACTAAAATTGTAACGTTTTACATACCCTAAAGCAGTAAATCACTAAATCAAACCACTATCCAACCTCCCTCCTGTCCAGTTGTGATCTATTGATCTATTGATTAAGGTCAAATTTTTTACTAAAATTGTAACGTTTTACATACCCTAAAGCAGTAAATCACTAAATCAAACCACTATCCAACCTCCCTCCTGACCATCTGTGATCTATTGATCTATTGATTAAGTCAAATTTTTACTAAAATTGTAACGTTTTACATACCCTAAAGCAGTAAATCACTAAATCAAACCACTATCCAACCTCCCTCCTGACCATCTGTGATCTATTGATCTATTGATTAAGGTCAAATTTTTACTAAAATTGTAACGTTTTACATACCCTAAATCAGTAAATCAGTAAATCAGACCACCATCCAGCCAGCATCCGGCCACCCTCATGTCCATCCTTGATCTATTGATCTATTGATCTATTGATCTATTGATTCAAGTCACATTTCGAGTATCATTTTGGATAAACATAACATAAAATCAAGTTCTTTATACAAAGATCAATCAATATATGTTGACGTAACAAAGTTTCCACATCAATAAAGCTAACATATCGTTACATGAACTAAGAAAATAATGTACAAAGACAAACCTGACACATCTTAAACAGGAATAAACTGTTAACATAAACAAAGTTTCAGACTTAACAACAGTAAAGCAACTAACATGGTATGCAAAACGTAACCTAATCTTACTTTTTCAAGCATATCTCTAACATATTAACGTTAATCTTACACTGACACAGTAACATTTAACTAAAATTTATCACAACATTGGTTAATTATCATACAGAGCAGCGAAAGTATGCTAACGTAACAAAGTTTCCACATCAATAAAGCTAACATGACGTAACATGAACTAAGAAAATAATGTACAAAGACAAACCTAACACATCTTAAGCAGTCAACATTAACAAAGTTCCACACTTAACACCAGTAAAGCAACTAACATGGTATGCAAAACGTAACCTAATCTTACTTTTTCAAGCATATCTCTAACATATTAACGTTAATCTTACACTGACACAGTAACATTTAACAAAAATTTACCATAACCGTGTGTAATTATCATACAGAGCAGCGAAAGTATGCTAACGTAACAAAGTTTCCACATCAATAAAGCTAACATATCGTTACATGAACTAAGAAAATAATGTACAAAGACAAACCTATCACAACTTACACACGAATAGACTGTTAACATAAACAAAGTTTCACACTTAACAACAGTAAAGTAACTAACATTGCATGCAAAGCGTAACCTATTCTTACTTTTTCAAGCATAACTCTAACATATTAACGTTAATCTTACACTAACACACTAATATTTAGCAAAAATGTATCATAACCTTGTCCGATTATCATACTGATCAACAAATATACTCTAACATAATAAAGTTTCCACATCAATAAAACTAACATAGCGTAACATGAACTAAGAAAATAATGCACAAAGACAAACCTAACACAACTTACACACGAATAAACTGTTAACATTAACAAAGTTCCACACTTAACACCAGTAAAGTAACTAACATTGCATGCAAAACGTAACCTATTCTTACTTTTTCAAGCATATCTCTAACATATTAACGTTAATCTTACACTGACACAGTAACATTTAACTAAAATTTATCACAACATTGGTTAATTATACTGATCAACGAATATACTCTAACGTAATAAAGTTTCCACATCAATAAAACTAACATAGCGTAACATGAACTAAGAAAATAATGTACAAAGACAAACCTAACACAACTTACACACGAATAAACTGTTAACATTAACAAAGTTCCACTGAGTTCTTTATATACTAACCAGCGAATATATGCTAACATAACAATGTTTTCACATTAATAAAGCTAACATAGCATCATATGAACTAGGAAAATAATGTACAACGACAAACCTAACACAACTTACGCCCTAATAAACTGTTAACATTAACAAAGTTCCACACTTAACACCAGTAAAGTAACTAACTTTACATACAAAACGTAACCTATTTATACTTTTCCAAGCATATCTCTAACATATTAACGTTAATCTTACATTGACACAGTAACATTTATCAAAAAATGTATCATAACCATACCTAACCATCATAATACCTAATGAGTAAAGACGAATAAAGTAAAGTTTTTTAGGCTTATCTCTTTTTAGACTCCGCCTCCTTTCAGAAAATACCAACTCTAAACATGAAAAATGATTTTATGCTTTAACCATTTGCATAAAGTGATGCAATACTTATTATATTTGACCCTCTGGCAGGATATACAAGCAATGTAGCAGTCGCCATTCGGTTTACGATTAAATATAAATGACACATCGTTGGGAATAACGAAACTCCTCGTGAAGATATCAACAACAAGCGTAGAGATGCGGGGAGATGTCATCGTATCAACACTGCGAAAAACTATCCTACTGAAGAAAATAGTGTATAAACATCCCTTAAATGTAATGAGATTCTTTCTTTCAACCAATCAGAAGAAAGTAAACAAGAATACGACGTACGAATGAACCATATCAGTTCAAAAGGGTATATATTCTCGTTCGACAACAACAACAACAACAATAACATAGTACAAAGATAAGTTCTTTAGATACTAACCAACGAATATATGCTAACGTAACATTGTTTTCACATTAATAAAGCTAACATAGCATTACCAGAACTAAGAAAATAATGTACAACGACGAATCTAACACAACTTAAGCACGAATAAACTGTTAACATTAACAAAGTTCCACACTTAACACCTGTAAAGTAACTGACATTGCACACAAAACGTAACCTATTCATACTTTTACCAAACATATCTCTAACATATTAACGTTAATTTTACATTGACACAGTAATATTTAACAAGAATTTATTATAACCTTGTTTAATTATCATACAGAGCAGTGAAAGTATGCTAACGTAACAAAGTTTCCACATTAATAAAGCTAACATAACATAACCTGAACTAAGAATATGATGTACAACGACAAACCTAACACACCTTACGTACGAATAAACCACTAACATTAACAAACTTCTGCACTTAACAGCCCTTGCACCATAACACATCGTACAAACCTAACCTATTCACACTTTCTTTCGCCATATCTCTACATATCAATGCGTTAATTTTGAAGATAACACGTAATATTTAACAACCTGTTCATCATCATACGACAAAGAATATAATGCTAGCGTAACAAATGTTTTACCAACTTCGTAATATTTAACAAAATTATCAGTAACCTCGCCCAAATATCATGGGTCTCAGCGAATAATTGTAAACAGCAACGTTTTAACCAAACATAACAAAAATAACAAAGTTTTATCCATAATATAAAAATAAGTTCTTTGAATAAAATATCACAGTAAATCGTAATAGTTTACTGATTTTTAGCAGTAATCAGTAAACAAACCACGCAGTCCCCTACCCATCCCACCCACCTGTGATCTATTGAACTATTGATTCAAGTCATATTTCGAGTATCATTTTTGGATAAACATAACATAAAAATAAGTTCTTTATATACTGACCTACGAATATATGCTTAACCAACAAAGTTAGCATCAATAAAGCTAACATATCATAATCGTAACTAACAATAGCAATGTACAATGCAGTCCTAACATACCTTCGTCAATTACACATCCTGAAAATTCTCATTTTATCGCTGCGTAGTTAACAGGCCCATTCAATATACCGATATGTCTCGATTTTCGCGCATATCAGCAACAGAGCCTAACAAAATCCCTAACAGTGACAATCTATCAAAGACAACACCTGAATTCGACACATCTGTCAGTGTCACTGTTTCGAGTATAACATCAGCTTGACTTATAGCATCAGATTAGCAAATTTAGGCAAACTCAACATTATCAACAAAACTTAACTTAGACCACGTTTCTAACACAGGTCATTGTCAGTAACGCCAGTATATCTACAAAAATCATCATTTCTCTGGCTGAACAGTGTTGTTTTCACCACAACAGCAAAATAGTTTAACATAACGCACCTAACTTAGCAATAAACAGCCACAACCGTTATATCTAAAGTACCAAAGAGAAATTGGGATGCCCAGTGTGAATCTCGCGGAGGGGGATCACCCTAGCAAGTGCAAGCGGGCTTCACCCCTCCGAAAAGGGCCTCAGCCCTTCGGCTGAGGCCCAAAGCTCGTTTACACCCCCTTCGTGATCCCCGGGATTCACACCCTTTCAAGGGGCGCATCCCCTGGGTTTTCTCTTGGAAGGTAATGTGTTGCTTTAGATACTCTTGGTTAATGAAAACTGTTTATTCGTAAGTTAGGTACGTTATGTTAAATATTACTATGACAATGTGAAAATAACACTGATTTGTTAGAGAAATGATGAGTTTTGTAAGATATTACTGTGTTAACTGACGATGATGTGTTAGAAACGTGAGTCTAGGTTAAGTTTTTGTTGAGTAATGTTAGGTTTGCCCTAGAATTTTGCTAATGTCTACGATTATTCATAGGTCAAATGATGTTATACTCGAAACGAGTGACATTTTGATGAAGATAGTGTCAATTCATAGTTCAAGATGTTGGTATCTTTGATAGATTGGTCACTTTGTTAAGGGATTTTGTTAGATAATACGGCTTTACCTGTTGCTGATATGCGCGAAAAGTGGGAACATATCGAGTATTGTATGACCTGTTAGCTACTTTACCTTTGATAAGTAGGGAATTTTCAGGATGTTAGTGGATTATTCATACGCGAGGTATGTTAGGTTTGCATTTGTACATTATATTCTTAGTTACGGTTATGATATGTTAGCTTTATTGATGCTGAAACTTTGTTGGTTAAGCATATATTCGTAGGTCAGTATATAAAGAACTTATTTTTATGTTATGTTTATCCAAAATGATACTCGAAATATGACTTGAATCAATAGTTCAATAGATCACAGGTGGGTGGGATGGGTAGGGGACTGCAGGGATGGGTGGTTTGATTTACTGATTTACTGCTTTAAAATCAGTAAACTATTACGGTTTACTGTGATATTTTATTCAAAGAACTTATTTTTATGTTATGTCAGGATAAAATTTTGTTATTTTTTGTTATGTTTGGTTAAAACTTTGTTATGTTTGCAATTATTCGTTGGGGATTATGATATTTAGACGAGGTTATGATGAATTTTTGTTAAATATTACGAAGTTGATGTAAAACATTTGTTACGTTAGCATTATATTCTTTGTCAGTATGATGATTAAACAGGTTTATGCTAAACTTTGTTAAATATTACGATTGAAGGGCGCACGAAAACGCGAAAGGTTTCACGATAAATGCGAAAACGGTTAAACACCCAAATCTGAAATGAAACGAAGTACAAC
>JABUQX010147189.1:0-2500 GCA_015478945.1 Trachelipus rathkii
TATATATGAGAATAAATGTTTTTACAGTCTGAAAAGGAAAATAAAATTTCAAAAAAGTTTTTCGCGTTTTTCTTACATTTCAGTTTTTTGAAACATATTCTGACCAAAAAAAAGTAAGTGAAAGGAAAAAAGTTTTATGCCCATGAAATTTGGTAAAAACCTTAAATATGTACATATAAACAGGTTGATGTTTTCATTCATACTCAGTTTGAATGTAAGGTGGTGTCACGAATACTTGACTGTTACAATTCAACAATTTAGAAAATAGTTTTCATAGACTCTCTAGATTGTCTATAAATTTATTTTTTTTTATATAAAAATGAAATTTAGTATCAGTTGTGTAAACATATCTTCATTAGGACGCTAAAATCGTGTGTTTTAGTGCTAAAGGCATTGAAATATCTTGAAAATTCTAGATTTTATTGACATTTTTGTGGAAGAAGTCAAAAATCCAAAATTCTTACACCCCCACCAAGAAAAGTTTTTTTTGTTTTGTATTTTTTTTAATAAAATAAAAGATGCAAAAGTTATTCATCAAAGAACGTCTTCTTTCAATAGATTTTATTAAATCGGATTTTTTTGATAGAGTGTCCATAAATTCACAGAATGGGGCTTCAAACCCCTGCTGGGGCTACACGTCATTCTTCTGGGGTGCTTCCTGGGTTACAATAGCAACCAAGCAACGTCAACATGGGCACAACATGTTTGTTGAGACAAATTTGCAATAATAAGACGAAAAAAATTTCACTCGCGCCAGGACTCGAACCACCGACAACAGCGTCGCCGTTAGACAATGTACATTAGGCTCTACCACTAGTCCGATCCACCTTCCCAAAAAAGAAGGCATCTCGGAAGTTTTCAAATCTCCTGCTTCGATATCACTGCTTTGAAACTCGATACTTATTTAAATCCAAAGAAGGGTGATTGGAACCCCTACTGAGGCTACACGGCATTCTACTGGGGTGCTCCTGGGTTACAGGAGCAACCGACCATAGTCAAATAACGCCGACATGCGCACAACATGCTTGTTGCCACAAATTTGCAATAACAAGACGAAAACATTTCACTCACGCCAGGACTCGAACCATCGACAACAGCGTCGCCGTTAGACAATGTACAGGAGGCTCTACCACTAATCGCCTGCAAAAATAAGTCATCTTGGAAGTTTTCAAATCTCCTGCTTTGATATCACCGCTTTGAAACTCAATACTTATTTAAATCCACAGAAGGGTGGTTGGAACCCCTTCTGGGGCTACACGGCATTCTTCAGGGGTGCTCATGGGTTACAGGAGCAACCTACCAAAGTCAAGGAACGCCGAGAAGCGCAGAAAATGTTTGTTGCCGCAAATTAGCAATAATAAGACGAAAAAATTCACTCGTGCTAGGACTCGAACCATCGACAACAGCGTCGCCGTTAGACAATGTTCAGGAGGCTCTAATACTAGTCTGATCCGCCTCCCCCAAAAAAGAAGGCATCTCGGAAGTTTTCAAATCTACTGATTCGATATCACTGCTTTGAAACTCGCTACTTATTTAAATCTACAGAAAGGTGGTTGGAACCCCTTCTGGGGCTACATGGCATTCTTCAGGGGTGCTCATGGGTTACAGGAACAACCGACCAAAGTCAAGGAACGCCGACATGCGCACAAGGTACTTGTTGCCACAAATTTTCAATAAGAAGTAAAAAATTTCACTCGCGCCAGGATTCGAACCATCGACAACAGCGTCGCCGTTAGACAATGTACAGGAAGCTCTACCACTAGTCTGATCCGCCTCCTCCAAAAAAAAGGCATCTCGGAAGTTTTCAAACCTCCTGCTTCGATATCACTGCTTTGAAACTCGATACTTATTTAAACCCACAGAAGGGTGGTTGGAACCCCCTCTGGGGCTACACGGCATTCTTCAGGGGTGCTCATGGGTTACAGGAGCAACCTACCAAAATTAATTAACGCCAAAAGGCGCACAACATGCTTGTTACGACAAATTTGCAATAATAAGACGAAAAAAAATTCACTTGCGCCAGGACTCGAACCATCGAAAACAGCGTCACCTTTAGACAATGTACAGGATGCTCTACCACTAGTCCGATCCACCTCCCCAAAAAAGAAGGAATCTCGGAAGTTTTCAAATCTCCTGCTTCGACATCACTGCTTTGAAACTCGATACTTATTTTAATCCATACAAGGGTGGTTGGAAACCCTTCTGGGGTTACACGGCATTCTTCAGGGGTGCTCATGGGTTACAGGAGCAACCGACCAAAGTCAAGGAACGCCGGCATGCGCACAAGCTACTTGTTGCCACAAATTTGCAATAAGAAGACGAAAAAAATTTCACTCGCGCCAGGACTCGAACCATCGACAACAGCGTCGCCGTTAGACAAGGTACAGTAGGCTCTGCCACTAGTCCGATCCGCCTCCCCTAAAAAGAAGGCATCTCGGAAGTTTTCAAATCTCCTGCTTCGATATCACTGCTTTGAAACTCGATACTTATTTAAATCCAC
>JABUQX010147189.1:35000-36468 GCA_015478945.1 Trachelipus rathkii
TTGCACTCGGGTCAAAGGTAACACAGGACCCATGTAAGGAGACCACTCTAGATCAGAGTATAATTTGTATAGATGTAAATACTGCAATTAAACCGCAGTTCAATTTGTATAGATAAAATAACTCCTCGAGTGATTCTTCACTTACCAGGATTAGATCCCGGGCCCTCGCGAACGGTATGCCAAGCGTGTTACCACTCAACCACGACAAGCTAAAGATACGCGACTTAAACCTATGAAAGAGTGCTCTATTCAATAGGAATAAGGACCGCCTATGTCAGGACAGATACCTCAGCCACGCATCTCCGCTTGCACTCGGGTCAAAGGTAACACAGGACCCATGTAAGAAGACCACTCTAGATCGGAGTATAATTTGTATAGATGTAAATACTGCAATTAAACCGCAGTTCAATTTGTATAGATAAAATAGCTCCTTGAGTGAATCTTCACTTACCAGGATTAGATCCCGGGCCCTCGCGAACGATATGCCAAGCGTGTTACCACTCAACCACGACAAGCTAAAAAGATACGCGACTTGAACCTATGAAAGAGTGCTCTATTCAATAGGAATATGAGACCGCCTATGTCAGGACAGATACCTCAGCCACGCATCTCCGCTTGCACTCGGGTCAAAGGTAACACAGGACCCATGTAAGGAGACCACTCTAGATCGGAGTATAATTTGTATAGATGTAAATACTGCAATGCAAAGGTAATTGTATAGACAAAATAACTCCTTGAGTGATTCTTCACTTACCAGGATTAGATCTCGGGCCCTCGCGAACGGTATGCCAAGCGTGTTACCACTCAACCACGACAAGCTAAAAAGATACGCGACTTGAACCTATGAAAGAGTGCTCTATTCAATAGGAATAAGGACCGCCTATCTCAGGACAGATACCTCAGCCACGCATCTCCGCTTGCACTCACACAGGACCCATGTAAGGAGACCACTCTAGATCGGAGTATAATTTGTATAGATGTAAATACTGCAATTAAACCGCAGTTCAATTTGTATAGATAAAATAACTCCTTGAGTGAATCTTCACTTACCAGGATTAGATCCCGGGCCCTCGCGAACGGTATGCCAAGCGTGTTACCACTCGACCACGACAAGCTAAAAAGATACACGACTTAAACCTATGAAAGAGTGCTCTATTCAATAGGAATAAGGACCGCCTATCTCAGGACAGATACCTCAGCCACGCATCTCCGCTTGCACTCGGGTCAAAGGTAACACAGGACCCATGTAAGGAGACCACTCTAGATCGGAGTATAATTTGTGTGGCTTGCAATTCTCAAATTTTGAAGTTCTCCAGTACCAGGTGTTTTTCAAATAGGGTTGAGTCCAAAGATAAAAAGCTGCTACACTTCTTGTTACTTTTTAACTCCTTTAACTCTTTACTTTTGCAACGTAACTTTGGCCCAATTTCCATCTTATATAAGTACTATAACAGCAGGTGCTCGAAAA
>JABUQX010147190.1:0-2500 GCA_015478945.1 Trachelipus rathkii
ATTCTTTTCTTCCTGTGGTCTTCCTTGGTGTGGTGCATAAACCTGTATTATGCCCACACGTCTCCTTTTCAGCCTCAGTGCTATAGCAATTATTCTTTCATTTTTGAAAACTATGTCCTCTACTCTATCTGCCAAATCCGGGGTCAGGAACAATGCCACCCCATACTTTCTCTCCTCATCTCTCCCTTTGTATATCAGTTGGTAATCATCATGTATTCTCCTCCTCCCTTCACCCTTCATCCTCGTCTCGCAGACACCAAGAACATCCAGTGTCCTCTCCTTCATCATACCTACAACCTCCTCCTCCTTTCCCTCCATTGTACTAGCATTAATAGTTCCTATACGGAACTTATCCCTGTGTAGTCGAGTTCGTAGTCCATTTTCATGCCTGGTCAACAACCGAAAAGATCCGTCCTGGTTCCGAGGCATCACAAGCGCGTCTTGAGCCACAACAATCCACCGCCGGCTGGCTAGGCCTGTCGCGGCTTCTTTTTCTGGACTGGTATTTGGTCTCTTCCCGGACATGTATAGCCCCCCAATTGGGTTACAGAGCTCTCTCCACAGTCTCCAGGCACATGTCCAGTCAAATTAAGCCACAGCACCACTACAAGGTAACCAGCCCATTATCATGGTAGATGGAGCTCCATGATCGCTGTGGATATATATATATATATATATATATATATATATATATATATATATATATATATATATATATATATATATATATATATATATATATATATATATATATATCAGTACAAACATAGATATAAATATATATATATATATATATATATATATATATATATATATATATATATATATATATATATGTTTGTTCGACCACATATGGCTGAGGCCAACTAAAAGTTCATTGCACAATTTTGCTTTGAGCAGATTTAGAATCCACTTTGTAGTCCAGACTTAGTACTAAATAACTATTATTATTCATGCAACTGAAGAAATCTCTAGCTTGTCAGCGATATTATGTTCACGAAAAATTTTTTTTTTAATAGTAAAATAGTTAATGAACAAATTAGTTACCCGATTTGACAAGTGAATTAATAATGGCGGAAATTATGTCGAAACTTAGTTTTAGGTATTGGTTTAAAGTTTTATACCAAAATGGAACTATGTATATATATATATATATATATATATATATATATATATATATATATATATATATATATATATATATATATATATATATATATATATATATATATATATATATATATATATATATATATATATATATATATATAAAGTTTAATTAAAACTTTTTAAATTTTTACCTTCAGTAGCAGGAAACGAAGCCTCTATAGTGGCCTTTCTGGGCCATTTTTCAGTCGAGTCTTTAGCCCATGGCAGCTCTTAAGTTTTCAATTGCTTTATATGATATACTAAAATGGAACTTAATTGTTTGTCACTTATGGTGCGTTCATTCGAATACATGTCCAAGATTATCTTCTTAAAGCAGATGATGTAAAAGAATACTTTACATAGACCTCACATATACAGCATCTTATATATATATATATATATATATATATATATATATATATATATATATATATATATATATATATAGTATATATATATATATATATATATATATATATATATATATATATATATATATAGTTATATATATATATATATATATATATATATATATATATATATATATATATATATATATATATATATATATATATATATATATATATATATATATATATATATATATATATAGAGTATATAATATATATATATATGTAACATATATACATATTATTATTATTATATATATATATATATATATATACATATATATATATATATATTACATTATTATATAAATATATATATATATATACATTATATATTATATTATATTTATTATATATTATTAGCATATTATATATATATATATATATATATATATATTATATATATATATTATTATATTATATATTATTATTATATTATATTATTATTGTTATATATATATGATGGCGGCATATTACATATATATAACATCTTTTATATATATTATTATTATATATATATATATTTATATATATATATTACATATTATTATTATTATATATATGCATATACATATATACATATACATATTACAGATCGCATATTTGCAATCCTATATTAGCTACATATATATATGTATATATATATATATTATGTAACAATATTTTCATTCATTTGACTAATTTTCGGAAAAAAATAAGAGTTTTATCGTTACATTATGAAATTGTAAATGATCCTGACTGTCCATATTTGTTTTGTTCGCCAGCCCGAGCAGCACGAGTACAGGAGTCGCCTCTGGATATATATATATATATATATATATATATATATATATATATATATATATATATATATATATATATAAATATATATATATATATTATTATTATTATTTATATGATATATATGTAAATATAAATATATATAAATATATATATATATA
>JABUQX010147192.1:0-7500 GCA_015478945.1 Trachelipus rathkii
CGTTCTTAAACTTCAATATATATATATATATATATATATATATATATATATATATATATATATATATATATATATATATATATATATATATATATTTATATATATATATATATGTATATATAAAAATATATTTACATATATATATATATATATATATATATATATATATATATATATATATATATATATATATATATATATATATATATATATATATATATTACTATATATAATATATATATATATATATATATATATATATATATATATATATATATATATATATATATATATATATATATATGAATAGATATATTTTGATGTGTGTTTATACAATATATATATATATATATATATATATATATATATATATATATTTATATATATATATATATATATATATATATATATATATATATATATATAATATATTTATATATCTTTATCTTTCTTTTTTTATATATATATATATATATATATATATAAATATACATATATATATATATATATATATATATATATATATATATATATATATATATATATATATATATATATATATATATATATATATATATATATATATATATATATATATATATATATATATATATATCCAATATTTGCCTTTCTCTTTTGCGCTCATATACACACTCCTCTTCCAGACAACACCTTACAGACATTGCATAATATTCCTATGTGTGGGGGAGAAAGAATTGCCAACAGCGTATGTTCTGCGTGTCGTAGAAGGCAACTAAAGGGAAAGTGGTAGTTTTGTTAGCTGCCCACTACCACTTATCTCTTGCTAAGTATGCTATTGCAGGCCTCGGACACGGTAGTGATCGCCATAAGCGACCATGTACCTTTAGGCGAAATTGTATGAATCGTTTCTGTACATGGAATGTCAGAGGAATAAATGTCGAGGAGAAGAGGAGAGAGGTGATGGATATATTTAGAAAGGGAAAATTTGATTTGCTCGATGTGACTGAAACAAAGATGAAAGGAAATGGCGAAGATGAGTGGTGTGGTGTGAAATGTGTGTGTGATGAAGTGGAAAGAAATGAGGGGGAGGAAGAAGGAATAACGATTCTGATGAGCGACATGTGGCACGGAGCAATGGCGGATTTTGTGTGCTTGAGTATTAGAATTCTAATGGCTAAATTTAAGATTGAAAAGGTCAGTGTATGTGTTTTTGTAACATATGTTCCTCTGAGGGTGACGATGAAGAGAGTGCGACTTTCTGGGATAACCTGAATGATGTTTTGGATGGGGTGAGTAGGAGCTTCAGATTGATTGTGTTGGGTAATCTAAATGGTTTGACAGGTGGTCAGGTAAGGGGTGGTATAACAGGTAAATTTGGGGTTATGGGATTAAATGAGAATAGTAGGGGGGTGATTTATTTCTGCGAGGAGAAAGGTATATGTGTAAGAAATACTTTCTTCAAACACAATAGTATTCATAAGTGTACTAGAGTTGGTGTAAGTAGAGATGGTATCGAAGTGAAAGGCATGATTGATTATGTGTTGGTTAAGAAGGAGATGCTGAAGTATGTGATGGAAGTTAAATCAGTGAGGGGCTGGGAATGGGATTATCGAATTATTATGTTGTTTTATATAAGATTAAATTAGCGGGTGCTTGGGTGGACGGAAAAAAGGTGAGGAAGGAAAAATTAAAGGTAAGATAAAATTAAGAGTGAGAAGTTAAGTGAACAAGGTATTAAGGAAAAGTATTTAAGAGCGCTTGCAAATAAAACATTTGAATGGGAACAAGATGAAACTGAGCAAACCTGGATGCAAATGAAGGAAGAATCCCTTGTTAGTAGTGCAAGAGAAGTATGTGGATGTGTTAAGTAGGAAGTTAAAATCTCAACAATGAATGGTAGAATGAAGAGGTGATGCAAGCTGTTAAAAATAAAAAAGAGGCTTTGTTGAATGTGTTAAAATCAAATGATGAGATCTCAAAAGAAAGATATTTGAAATTATATAAGGAGGAAAAAGGAAGACTAAAAGTTGCATACGTAGGAGGAAAATGAGGTAAATGAACAGTTTGGATAAAGGATGAATGGGGTCTTACAAGGGAATAGGAATCTTTTCTGGAAGGAAGCGCGAAAGGTTAAGAATGCGAGTAAGATGAATCTTCACAGAATAATGAATAGGAATGGTGCTCTCGTAACTGATGAAATAGATGTCAAAAGAGTGTGGAGGGAACACTTTGAATATCTGCATAACATTGTCAGTAAGGAAGAGGTGATAGTGAATGTGTGTGTGTGTGTGTGTGTGTGTGTGTGTGTGTGTGTGTGTGTGTGTGTGTGTGTGTGTGTGTGTGTGTGTTTAATGGTGCAAGAAGAAATAGGTATTTTGTGGATGATGTAGAGAGGAGATAATGGCTAGGGTGAAAAAGTTGAAGAATGGTAAATCTGCAGGCATAGATGGAATTACTGGTAAAATGATCAAGAATGGAGGTGAGATGGCGGTTGAATGGATTTAGAAGTTGTGTAACGAAGCATTTATGGATGGGATAGATCCGAGACTTTGGAGAGTTTATTGAGTGTTGTAAGGAAGATATATGCTGATATTTTCGTCGAAAGAATACGTCGAGTGACTGAAGGACTGACTGGTGAAGAACAAGGTGCATTTAGAAGTGGTAGAGGATGTGTGGATCAAATTTTTACATTGAAACAAATGATTCATAAAATGAGAGAGAAGAATAAATTGTATTGGTTTTATGGACTTGAAACAGGCGTATGACAGGATTAATAGGGAAGCTCTGTGGCAGATGTTAGTGATATATGGTGTTGGTAGTAGGCTTCTGAATGGAACAAATTAAAAATGACGATAGAAGCATGCGTGTAAGAATAAATGGAGTCGAAAGTGATTGAACTAATATTAATAGCAGGTAGAGCAAGGATGTGTTATGTCCTTGTACGGAAGGGGTTTTCGAAAAAATTAAGTGTATAGGAATTGGCAGGAGGTGTTGGAACGATGGAATTGGAAAGAGAGTGAAGGGTGCCCTGCTTATTGTATGTGGATGATTTAGTTTTGTGTGGTGAATCTGAAGAGAATTTGAGAGGATTGGTATAGGGGTTTGGCAGGGGGTGTAAAATGAAGGGATCGAAAGTAAATGTAGATAAGAGTAAGGTTAGGGTAGTGAGTGAGGAGTGTTAGCGGTGTAAAGTCATGTTAGATGGTGATCAAGTGGAACAAGTATCTGAGTTTAAATATTCTAGGATATGATTTTGGATGAAAGGGATCAGGATGGACGCCAGCAGAATGTAGGAAAGTTGTGAATGGTAGGAAGGTGGCTGGTGCAATTAAACCCATGGTGGATGTGAAGGAACTAAGTCTTGAGTGCGCCAAGGTTTTGCATGAGGATATGTTGTTCCCTGTGTGAATGTATAGTAGTGAAACTATGGTCTGAACTAAGAGGTATAGATCAAATCGAAAATGTGTTCAGATGGACAATCTTAGGGACGTGTTTGGTGTGAGAAGAATTGATAACATGAGGAATGAACGTATTAGGGAGTTGTGTGGTATGAAGAAAAGCGTAAATGAGAGGATAAAAGAGAGTACATTGAGATAGTTTAGTAACATTCAAAGGATGGATAATAGTCCGTTGGCTAAGCGGATGTATAGTGGCGAGTGTGTTGGGATTCGACCGGCTGGAAGATCGAAGAAAAGTGGTTTGAGTCAGCAATGGAATGCCTGAAGGAGAGGAATGTGAGTTTGACAGAGGCGAGAAGAAAGGTGCATAAGAGAAGTGAATGGCGGGGTTTTGTCAGGGAGTATGGTTGTGAGCTTTTCCCAAGGGATGAACCTAACATTGACGGTCCAGAGTGAAGGTCCTTCGCAGTTTTGTGAAACCCCTAGGAAGAATTATTCTGACTGCGACCAGTTCTCACTTGTGGATATAAAGGGAACGGCAAAGGTGGGCTTTCTTTTCGACTTCCGTCATGTTCTTCTACTACTTTCTGTTCCGGTGAATGCTACGCACCTCACCCCCATCTGGGGATAGGAGAAGAATGATAATATAAATATATATATATATATATATATATATATATATATATATATATATATATATATATATATATATATATATATATATATATATATTTATATATATAACACTCATATAATATATATATATATATATATATATATATATATATAACTAACTAAATATATAATAATAATAACAACAATAATATATATATATATATATAATATATAATATATATATATATATATATATATATATATATATATATATACTCATAATATATACATCTTTATAACTTTACTATCTTTATCTTTATATATATATATATATATATATATATATATATATATATATATATATATATATATATATATATATATATATATATATATATATATTATTTTTCCCTATCACTCACGGGTCAAAGGTGTAAGGTGACCAAGTCTCCGAAACAATTTATTTTCCGTAAGTTTTGAAATTCCATATTTTCCAAATTACATCCAAATACGCCTCTCTATATATATATATATATATATATATATATATATATATATATATATATATATATATATATATATATATGCTATATATATATATATATATATATATATATAAATACTCTCTCTCTACTATATATATATATGTCTCTGTATACATATATATTACGAAATTGTTCACCTTATTTTTAAGAATAATAGCTAGGTTGAATTTTATTATATGCAAGGAAGTATATTTCTGTAGTTCAAAATCTTTTTCTCGTCTATTACTTGGGATGTCTATTTCATGATATTATATATATATATATATATATATATATATATATATATATATATATATATATATATATATATATATATATATATATTGCTATATATATATATATATATATATATATATATATATATATATATATATATATATATATATAAAATATCTCTCTAAATAGAAATATATAAATAATAATAATAATAATAATAATAATAATAATAATAATAATAATAATATGTAATAATAATAACAATAATAATAATAATAATAATAATAATAATAATAATAATAATAATATAAATAACAATAATAATAATAATAATAATAATAATAATAATAATAATAATAATAATAATAATAATAATAATAATAATAATAATAATAATAATAATAATAATAATAATAATAATAATAATAATAATAATAATAATAATAATAATAATAATAATAATAATAATAATAATAGTTAAAAAGATTTTAAAAATAATTATTATTATTATTAATATTCCCCGAAAATGTAAACTATTTCGAAAGCTTCAATACTATTTTATTAATATTTATTTTATAAATGACAATATGAAGTTATTATGAAAATATTAGAAGCATTATATCTCCGTATTTCCTCATCACTCACGGGTCAGAGGTGTAAGGGGACAGAGTCTCCCGAAGACAATTTATTTTCCTAAGTTTTACGAAATTCCCTATTTGGCAAAACTTAAAAAAAAAAAGAACTATTATACTCACAGAAATTGTTGCCATAAAATTAACTGAGCACTTCTTTGTGAAGTTTTTGCAAGGAATTTTATTATATTTATATTTTAAATTTCTTTTTTTTTTATTATCATTATTTCCACGTACCTTAAATTATTACTAACATTATTCTCTACTATATAAGATAATAAATTTAGTTTTAACGCTCTTAAATATGGAAAAATCTGACAGGGAAGGTCATATATATATATATATATATATATATATATATATATATATATATATATATATATATATATATATATATATATATATATATATATACATATATATATATATATATATATATATATATATATATATATATATATATATATATATATATATATATATATATATATATATATATATATATATATATATAAGCTATTTATATAAATAAATATAAATATATATAAATATATATATATATATATATATATATATATATATATATATATACATATATATAAGCTATTTATATATATATATATATATATATATATATATATATATATATGTATATAACTATATATATATATATATATATATATATATATATATATATATATTTATATATATATATATATATATATATATATATATATAAATATATATATATATATATATATATATATATATATATATATATACTACTTTATATATATATATATATATATATATATATATATATATATATACTTAACATAATCACGATAATATATATATATATATATATATATATATATATATATATATATATATATACTCTTTATATATATATATAACTCTTTCTATATATATATATATATATATATATAACTCTTTCTTCTTATATATATATGTATATATATACTATATATATATATATATATATACTATATATATATATATATATATATATATATATATACTCATATATATATATATAGATATGCTATATATAGATATGTGTGTGTGTGTGTGCGTAGGTGCGTGTGCGTGTGCGTGTGCGTGTGTGTGTGTGTGTGTGTAGGTGTATGTGTATGTAAGTGTGTGTTTTTGTGTCTGTGTAGGTATCTGCGTGTCCACTGTCCAAGTGCATATATATAAAAATGATTCTTCTGCATATGAAATTTAGTTGTACTAATTTTAAATGTTAAGAAATTTTATTAATGACTTTTTTGATTAAGTAAAAACTACCCCACTAGATGAATAATAAATTTTGGGGTTGTCAATAAAACGTCAATCTCGACCCATGAATAAGAAATTGGGAGAAAACGGATATCATAATAATGCGTGTCTAATTTTTTTTAATGATGGTCAATTCTAAATTAGCAACAAGGATTCATCAATTATTACAGTTATTACAAGACAAAAATGATTAATAATAATAATAATAATAATAATAATAATAATAATAATAATAATAATAATAATAATAATAATAATAATAATAATAATAATAATAATAATAATAATAATAATAATAATAATAATAATAATAATATTAATAATAATAATAATAATAAACATAAGATGATGAATTGTTATATTTATGAAATTTCTTTTGTTGCGTTTTCTTTAATTTTTTAGATGTGATCAATCATGAAACTGGACCCTATCGACACGTTCAACCTTAACCTGTTAAAGAGGAGGAATAGGTGGGTCCGTACTCAGTACTAAGGGTCCATTTTCTTAATAATTTAGAAGGGTTAGGATTCGAATTCTGTATTAATAAATAATTAACTGAGTGAGTACTCTGGAGCAGGGAAAATTTTTTAACCCTTGGAAGGGCTGTGGTCACGAATTCTACATTAAGGGGTAGCTGGGTCCATGCTCTGCAGTAGGGGAACATTTTCTACATGAATGGAAGGTTGGAGTCCTTATTATGCAATAGTGAATAGACTGGGTCCGTCTTTTGCGTTTTAAGATGGTTGAAGTTCGCTTTAAATAAAAGATGGTTTGGGACTGTATTCAATATTGATATGGTTAGTGGCACTA
>JABUQX010147192.1:12500-17500 GCA_015478945.1 Trachelipus rathkii
AGCAACAACCTTAGCATCAGAAACTTTTTACTCCCCGTCTCGCTGAAATTTTGATAGGTGCAAAATCACTGATAGAAATGGGGTTTACATATTAATGGCTGCTGCAGAAGCTTTCGGGCGTGATACTGAAAACCTGGTAATAAATCGCACTTCTTTTCAACGCCTTAGAAAAAAGTTAAGAGAAGCGAGAAGCAGAAATTAAATACAAATAAACCTAAACGACTGGCAAAAATTAGTGTTGCACTGGGATCGAAAGCTGCTCCCAGAACTCACAGGTGTTAAAAGGTTGATAGACTGGCAGTAATAGTAACTTTTGAAGGCAAAGAGAAATTGTTGGGAGTCCTTGAAATCCCAACATTTTCAGGAAAAGAACAAGCCATGGCTGTTTACCAAGCAGTGAAGAAATGGGGAACCCGACAAAATTCAGGCTCTTTGCTGTGATACGACAGCAAGTGACACAGGTCAAATAAATGGTGCCTGTCCAAATCTAGAAAAATTGTTCAATCGTGACCTGTTGTACCTCCCTTGCCGTCATCACATTTTTGAGTTAGTTTTGAGGAGCTGTTTCGACTCACTGATGGGTGCAACTTCTGGTCCAGACATGGCGCTTTCAAAAGATTTAGAGAAATCTGGACGAAACTCGACAAAAACGTTTACATAACTGGTAGCAATGAAGTGACTGATGATGTCCGCTCTACCATTCTTGGATTTCTTGAACACCACCTTTCTATGCAGAAACAACTGCGAGATAATTACCGAAAATTGTTGAAGTTAACGATGAACTTTCTTGGCGGCATTCCGAAGAATGGTATATCGTTTCGTATACCAGAAACCGTAAGTGCTAGGTGGATGACAAGGTATTATGGAATCAAAATATACCTGTTTCAAATCGAAAGTTCCAGTTATCTCATGGGAAAGAACTCTTTAAGAAGAATATGTATTTTTCTTGCTCGAGTGTACGTTCTCGCCTGGTTTCTGTCATCAAAAGCAATTAAAGTACCTTATCATGATTTCTTATTTATGCGTCAACTGATAAATTATCAGGATATTGATCTAGAAATCAGTAAGGTTGCTGCTGCAAAAAAAATTCCAACCATCTATCCATATTTGATGACGATGTTCCAAACTTCCAACAGCGGTTTAGACAAATATGGCTGAAGTTATGCTGGAAGCAGACAAAGGTGAAGAAGAGGAAGAAGAAAAAATCAACTGAAGAGGTACATTCTGCACTCAAAATGTTTTTTCTTCCGTTAAAAACATCGAGTTTTCGTCTTTTGTAACTCCTGGCACAAAAACTTTCATCACGAGATTTTCTACTAGCACCGATTTCCTCGACAAAGACCCTTCAACATTAAAGGATGATCCTGGTTACGAAAGGGGAATTGAAAAACTTGAGAAGACAGTTATTGTGAATGACGTTGCAGAAAAAAGGTGTCAAACTCATTCAGGATTACAATAACATTCTCACAAAAAATGAAACTGAGAAACAATTTAGATCGTTGCCGGAGACCGTAAAAAATACCCAACTGCTACTAAAACCTCTCTTATAAGAAAAAATAATGTTCAATGTTCGTTCATTCACGCTATGTTTTGATTCTGGAAATTATTGCTGTAAATAATCGTTTCTATATAGAAGTTGTGCGCGTTATTAAAAAAAAAAAAATTTCTAAAATTTTTCATGTTATTTCAGGAATTTTTTGAATTAACTTTTGGAAAATTTGATTAAGAATGTTTTTAAACAATTGCTTGGGATTTATATATATATATATATATATATATATATATATAATATATATATATATATATATATATATATATATATATATATATATCTTTCTATATATATATATATATATATATATATATATATTGCTTATACTATAAATATATATATATATATATATATATATATATATATATATATATATATATATATATATATATATATATATATATATTATATATATATATTTTTTTATACCTATATCTCTCTCTCTTTTTATATATATATATATATATATATATATAAATGTAGTGTGTGTGTGTTTATGTGTGTGTGTGCGCGCATGAAACAAGGTACGACAAGAGAAGCGGAACCACAGCAAACATAGGCAACAACAATAATTTATTTTTTTCAACTTCTAATTAGTTCAAGTATCTTGGCGTGCGTATGAGAAGGCAATATATTTTCCTTGTAAGAAACTGATTGTTGTTGCATCAAAATTAAAGAAAAAAACTCGAGATAAATTGTAATTGGATACTAAATTAATAAAATATGTTTCAATAAGTATACACAGATAATTAATAAATTAATTATTAATAAATAATTAATGTCAATTATTATAATAATACATTATGAAGTCTATTTAGATCCTTTGATTTTGAGGTAAATATGAAAACTGTTTTTACAGTTAATATTGTGGTCTTTGTCCATGTGTCGGAACAAAGCACTACTATGACTGCATCTTTTAATTTCATTATTGTGTTGGTTTAAACGGAATTGTAAGGTTTTTAAGATCTCCCCTATATAAAACTGATCGCAGCTCATGACACAACAAACACCTCTTGCTGGAGTGGGTAACGTGTTGTTATTATGAATTACGGTGCGGTGTAAGGTGTCGGGAAAGTTGAAAATTATATGAATGTTATTTGTAATGTTTTAAATTAAATTTATTTCATTAATATAGAGTACGAGTGAAATTATAATATTCTTTAAATTTCTTATATATATATATATATATATATATATATATATATATATATATATATATATATATATATATATATATATATATATATATATATATATATATATATATATATATATATATATATATATATATATATTGAAACGAATGTAAATTGGATATACTGTTTCCTGTTAATGAGAGAGAGAGGAGAGATGAAGACAGAGAGACAATGAGAGCAGAGAGAGAGAATCAATATAAATAATATAAAATATACTATAATACATCAAATATATTTCCAATTTCCTGTTTGTTATTTGCGTTTTGGTACACCTGTTTTTCTTGGGTTGGCAATTCGTAAATTTGCAGTTGGTACACCCTTTTATTTAAGTTGGTAACCCTGTTTTGTCTTCATACTGTTCAACTCAACTTATTACCTGCTGTTCGTAAAATCCAAACAAATGCATTTAAATTACCCGAAAGAGTTAAGAAAACAAACGAACGTATTTTCTAAATATAATTCACAATCAATAATTTTCCATTCCTGTTAAATACCTGTGTTTTTATTCTTATATAAATTCCTAGCTAATTTGTACAACCTACGCTATTTGATAATACAACCCTAGCTACCTAAACTAAATATTCATTAAATAATAATTTGTAAACTTTGACAAAATCGGTATTCCTTTATCCTCGTCACGTGATTGTTCTACTCTGAGGTGCCACTGATCACTACCTTTTCAATCCCTTGCTAAATAATGTCTGCTGGGAGAAAAAGAACAACATTAAAACTTAAAATGCACCTAAATTGTCAGTTATCAAATCTCAGAAAGGATGGGACGACTCATATTAAGAACATAGGAGGAACAACAGGTACAAAAAGAACAGGCCCGTAGAGTTACGGTAAGCAAAGTTAAATTATAGATTATTGTTTATTAGTATATTAAATAAATTTGTATAAGAACTATTAATGATAAACTTATTGTTTATAGGGACCTGGCTTTGGGACAGACCTGATTATGGGACAGACCTAGTGTGAAACCTGGATATGGGACAGACCTAGTGTGAGAACTGATATGGGACAAACTTAGTCATGGGACAAACCCAGGTTGAGATAGGCAAATCTAGCCTTACAATGCACTTAGTTCGGGATAAACTTGAGTTGGGATGGCAAACCTCTGGACCTCAGACTATTTAAACAGAATAAACAGGAGATATTAACAGAAATTTAACAGTCGGAAGGTTCGGTGAGTAAGCAGAAGTCCATAACACGGGTATCTTCTCTCACTTGTGTAAAAAGGCCGAAATGATGCTTGAACTCGGCACAAATAAGGATCAAGTAACTATCGTCCCAGGTATTGGATAAGGTTTCTAAGGCAGTTTTAACTCGTAAGTACCTTAGTTGTTCTTATATATCAAGATTAACATCATTGCTGAAGTAACAGTTAAAGTTAAATTATGGCTCAGGAATAACAGTTCGTTTAATAAGTGATACGTGGCAAACATTTAATTATCGAGTTTTTGTGACTTTTAAAAATAAAGAAAAAGGCTAACCAGTGTTTAAAAGTTGACAGTTAAGTAACTATTTATTTGATAACTGACAATTTAGGTGCATTAAGTTTTAATGTTGTTCTTTTTCTCCCAGCAGACATTATTTAGCAAGGGATTGAAAAGGTAGTGATCAGTGGCACCTCAGAGTAGAACAATCACGTGACGAGGATAAAGGAATACCGATTTTGTCAAAGTTTACAAATTATTATTTAATGAATATTTAGTTTAGGTAGCTAGGGTTGTATTATCAAATAGCGTAGGTTGTACAAATTAGCTAGGAATTTATATAAGAATAAAAACACAGGTATTTAACAGGAATGGAAAATTATTGATTGTGAATTATATTTAGAAAATACGTTCGTTTGTTTTCTTAACTCTTTCGGGTAATTTAAATGCATTTGTTTGGATTTACGAACAGCAGGTAATAAGTTGAGTTGAACAGTATGAAGACAAAACAGGGTTACCAACTTAAATAAAAGGGTGTACCAACTGCAAATTTACGAATTGCCAACCCAAGAAAAACAGGTGTACCAAAACGCAAATAACAAACAGGAAATTGGAAATATATTTGATGTATTATAGTATATTTTATATTATTTATATTGATTCTCTCTCTCTCTCAAAAGCAAGCCTTCCCAACATTGCATTTCGTTTCATTGGTGGTTCCCGTAGTGTGTGGTTCGTTACCTTTGCCTCCACGAAGATGGCGGAAGAAAAAAGGAATCCTATAAACCAATGGGGGTTTGTAAAGGAAGAGCGAAA
>JABUQX010147192.1:22500-25000 GCA_015478945.1 Trachelipus rathkii
CTGACTATAAATTAATAATGGAGAAGATGTTGGAAACTTTTAAATTATTGAGCTGCAGCATGAGTGTGAAAGTTCACTTTCCTCACTTTGAAATTTAGGAGATGTTAGTGATGAGCAAGGTAAAAGGTTTCATCAAGATATCAAGGAGATGGGTAAGAGATATCAAGGTCGGTGGAATGAGAAGTATGAATCACGTACAAGAAACTTTCAACCAACCAAAAGGTATACGTAATAAATTAAATATCTGTATTTATTTTCGTTATGATTAAAATGATATTCCATTGATTAAGACTATAACATACTTTCCTAATTATTATCAAATATAAGAAAGGTATAATTAGAATGCATGAAGGGTGTAGAGCTAAGATATTTTAAAACTTGATTTGTTAAAAAAAAAAGAACAACTCACGTGACAGGGGGAAATGAAGAACATTTTCGGAACCAGCGCTACAAAGCACTTAAGAATCTACAGTAATGATAAAAACATCGATTAACGTTTTTCAAGGTGCGGTGCGGCACACAATATCGGTTTCCCGGGGTGGAGCGGTGCGAAAAATTGGCCTTTGGTGCAATGGGTGGTGCGGCCACTGCGTGGTGCGGTGCGGTGCGGTGCGGTGCGGTGAGCAAAATTCTGGTGCTCGGGTACCGTAATCTAAAATTTTGAGGATAAGAACTTTGACCATTATCATCAGAAATAAACAAGTGTTGAGCTGAAGCCGATGCGCACCGGTACACGTGAACCGGTACTTTGTTCTTTTGTTTATTTGAATAAACATGAAAAGGAACCGGCAATTAACTTTTATGAATAAGCAGTGAATCGGTTCTTAAAATTTTAACAACTCACCAGTGGACATAAAGCTCCCCCATAAGTTTGATCTGGCAACTCAAAAGAGCCCCTCGTTCCTGACCCCCTTCGTCCATATCTCCATCTTTTAAATATCTAACTTTTAATGACTGCAACATATGTTTGTATAGCGTATACGTTAGTGTCAATGGCTTATTTGGCAAAGGTCCCAGGTTCGATTTATATATATATATATATATATATATATATATATATATATATATATATATATATATATATATATATATATATATATATATATATATATATATATATATATATATATATATATATATATATATATATATATATTGATGATAAAGTCCCTTGAGGTAAAATTTTTCAAAAATGGAAGTAAAAATATTTATTAATACATAACTTAATTAAAATCACAGAAACAGAATAAAAGCGGATGCCGAGCTTTCGTGATCCATACTCGATTCACATTTTCAAGGACTGAAGGACAAAGAATTGGTGTTGATCTGAATTTAGCTACTCCATTCCATCTTCATTTCTGGCAACTTGGTAGTTTTTCAAAAAATCTTTTCAACGATGACGTTCTGTAGTATTACAAGATAAATATATATATATATATATATATATATATATATATATGTTTATATAGATTTAATTATATATTTATATTTTTTTATATTTATATATATATATATATAGAGCTCTTTGTATATCTATATATATATAAAGTAGAATATTTATCGCAAATTGAAAACTAAACTAAACGATCTATCTACAGATATAAATATATATATATATATATATATATATATATATATATATATATATATATATATATATATATATATATATATATATATATATATATATATATATATATATATATAATAACTATAATATATATATATATATAGATAATATATGTATATATATATATATAATAATAATAATAATAATAATAATAACTATATATATAATAATATAATAATAATAATATATATATATATATATATATATATATAATAATATATAATATATATATATATATATATATATATAGATATTAACTATATATATATATATGTATAATAATATATATATATATAACAATAATAATAATATATGAAATAATATACATATATATATATATATAATAATAACCAATATTAATAATATTAATAATAATATATATATATATATATATATATTTATATATATTTATATATATATATATATATATATATATATATATATCTTTACTATATATATATATATATATATATATATATATATATATATATATATATTTCGAATATTATCTTTAGCGTTTTTTGAACTTAGGTCTTTCTAATTACTATTTAATTTCAAAAACTTTTCTTGTTAATCCCAATCCTTTCTAAGGCTCTTTTCATGAGCGGAAAGCAGAAGAAGGTTTTTCTCTCTAAATTCTTAAGCTATTCCTTGAGTTGGAGTCGGTAAAAAGGGTTTTGGCTGCGTCCAGTGAGCTGTATGCGTTTGTCCGGTTTGAGAAGTATGCGTTTGTCCGGTTTGTCTCGCCACTTGTTTTTTCCTTTGTTTTAACTTTGATTTATTTGTTGTTTTCATTTAAATTAGTAATATTCTAAATTTCTTTCTTTCTTCACTTATCTTGGTTCAGATCTAAACATATGCGGAAGATAA
>JABUQX010147193.1:10000-17359 GCA_015478945.1 Trachelipus rathkii
GAGAGAGAGAGAGAGAGAGAGAGAGAGAAGAGAGAGAGAGAGAATAAAAAATAAATGCCGTATCGAAACACTTATTTTTAAAATTAATATAAATAGTGAAGGAGGTAAAGTCTATTTTCTTAAATACTTATTTTTTTGTTATTGTATTTCAGCCATTCCCTACCCATTGGGTATTTTCATGCCCATTACTAGTAATCATGTGTCATCAACTCCTTTTTATTTTCCTTTGTCAAAGTCGGTTTGTGCAAGATACCCATTTATGCCCATTCGTTCCATATGACTCATTTTGATGCCCTGATTGGCAGTAGGGGTACGTTTAGAGAATGCCAGAAAGGAAGGAAAGGCAGAGTTGGGTATGGAACGTATCATTATGAAAGGAAGGAGAAAGGGAGGGTGGGTACTGTCCATGGTTGTAAAAAAAAATGACATTTGAATATAGGGTATGAGAATAGAACTTGACGATTAGATGAATTAGAACCAATTGTGTGTGTGTGTGTGTGTGTGTGTGTGTGTGTGTGTGTGTGTGTGTGTGTGTCGTTGGACTGTTGAACTTGTTTACATGTAAGCATGCACTACACATCTACACATTCACATACACTGATTTGGCTTCTTTTTTTTTAAATATGCATATATCTATATATATATATATATAGATATGTAACTCTTTTACTATATCTACCAATGTTCTACCTCTATATAGATATGTAATACATAATAATATATATATATATATACTAAAAATAAATGTACCGATGTATCTTGCTTGGTATTATATATATATGTATAATATATATAGTAATAATAATAATAATATATAATAATATATAATAATAATAATAATAATATATATATATAATATAATATATATATGTAATAATAATAATATCCTAGTTACTGTATATACCATATCTAGATATATATATATATATATATATATTCTTTCTTCTTTCTTTCTTTATCTACCTTTTTTCCCAAGATTGGGTAAGGTGCGCTGAAGCATCGGAAAGAAAAGCAGTAGGAGAATATGACAAATGTGAAAGAAAGCCCAGCCTTACCGACCCTCTGTACCATTAATTAGTGAGGAACTCGTCACAGACAGAAAATCCACCTAGGGCTTCATGGGACCGCGACGGACCCTCACTATGGTAAATCTTCAAGTCAATGTAAGGGTTCATCCTTTGGCCCAGGTGGGCCACAGCCATGCCCCATACAAAACCCCGCCATTCTCTCTCCTATCTTGCACCTTTATTCTCGCCTCTACCATACTCACATTTCTCTCCTTCAGACATTCGTTCACCGACTCAATTCCACTTTCTCTTCAGTCTCCCAGCCGGTCTTAACACACTCACCACTATACATCGCTTGACCAACCGACTATCATTCATCCTTTCCACATGACCAAACCATCTCAACATACTTTAATTTATTCTCTCATTTTACCTTTCTTCACCACACAACTCTCTAATGCGTTCATTCCTGTTTATCAATTCTTTTCACACCCAACACGCCCTAAGTTGTCCATCTGAATACATTGAACTTTATAGATCATGCTTCTTATTTCCAGACCATAAAAAGTCTCACACTATACAATAACTACAGGTAACAACATGCCCTCATATAAGATAAGCGCACTCAAGACTTAGTCCTTACGTTCACCAACGATTTAATTGCTCCAGTAACCTTCCTGCCATTCACAACTTTCCTACTACACTCTGCATCATCCGTTCCCTTCTCATCCAACACATACCCCCTAAATATTTAAACTCGGACATTTGTTCCAGCTGCTCACCATCTAACATAACTTCACACAGGACTGTCCTCACTCCACAACCATAACCTTACTCTTATACACGTTTACTTTCTTTTACATACCCTGCTAAATCTCTCTACCAATCCTCTCAAACTCTCTTGATTCGCCACAGAGACAAATCATCCACATATAATGGGTAGGGCGCATATATCTCCATTCTCATCATTCTAACACCATTTCTGCCATCCCCACCTCGAATTCTTTCCTACATTCCATCCATATACAAATTGAATAACCAAGGAGACTTAACACAACCCTGTCTCACTCCGCTATTAATTCCTAAACCAATCACCATTGACACAATTTATTCTTACACGCTTCACTATCGTCATACATACTTTTTAGTTCCATTCAAACTTACATAACACCATATATCATAACATCTGCCAAAAGCTTCCTATTAACTCTATCATACGCCTAATGCAAATCCATAAAACCTATTACAATTTATTCTTCTTCTCCCTCATTTTTCTCAATCATTTGTTTCAATGTAGATTTGACGCATCCTCTACCACTCCTAAACTTTATTCTTCATCAATCAGTCCTTCAGTCCCTCGACACTCTTTCGACCAAAATACCAGCATATACCTTCCCCACAACACTCAATAAACTTATTCCCTATAATTTCTACAGTTCCCCTTTTTCTCCCTTACCCTTATTTAAAGGTACTATTACTGCTCTTCTCCTCCAGTCTTTCGGAACTATACCTCCCCAAACGCTTTATTACACAACTTCCACATCCAGCCAAACATAATCTCGTCTCCGCTCTTGATCATTTCTTTAGTAATTTCATCTATACCTGCAGATTTACCATTCTTCAGCTTTCTCACTCTACCCATTTCCTCCTCTTTGCTAATAACCTCAAAATACCTATTCCTTCTTGCACCATCAAACCCACACACATCCAGTATCAACTCTTCATTACTGTTAATATTGTGCAGATTTTCGAAGTGTTCTTTCCACACTCCCCCTCATCCATTTCATCAGTTACAAAAGCACCATCCCTATTCATTGTTCTATGAGGATACCCCTCCCTCTCATCTTAACCTTTCGTAATTCCTTCCAGAAGATCTTCCTATTCCTTTGCAAGTCCCCATTCATCCCTCACTTCAAACTGTTCATTTTACCTCTTGTTTTCTTCTACGTATGCACCTTTTAGTTATTTCTTTTCCTCCTTATATAATTCCAAGCATCTTTCTTTTGAGACTTCATAATCTTTTGCTTTTAGTACATTCAACCACGCTATTTTTACCTTTAACCGCTTTCATCACTTCTTCACACCTTTCACTGTTAACATTCTTACTTCCCACTTTACATCCACATACTTCCTTTGCACTACTAACAATTACTTCCTTCATTTGCCCCAAATTTGTTCAGTATCAACTTGTTCACATTCAACCGATTTACTAGCGAGCGCTCTTACATACTTATCCTTATTGTCTTGTTCACTTAACTTCTCTCTTAAATTTTACCTACTTCCTTTCGCATCACCTTCCTCTCCATCAAGCCCTAACATAATTTTACATAGAACAACATAATGATTCGATAATCCCATTCCTAACCTCCTCACTGATTTAACCTTCAACATACTTCAGCATCTCCTTCTTCACCAACACAAAATCAACCATACTTTTCACTTCGATACCATCTCTACCTACCAACTCAGTATACTTATGAATACTCTTGTGTTTAAAAAAAGTATTACACACACATACCTCTCTCTTCACAGAAATCAATCACCTTCCTACCATTTTCTCCTTTTCTCCCGCCACCCCAAAACCACCTGTTATACCATCCTTTTTTTGATCACCTATCACCATTCAGGTCCCCCAACGCTATCAATCTGAAGCTCCTCACCCCATTCAGAACATCATTCAGATTATCCCAAAAATTCGTACTCTCAACATTTCTCTCAGATGGACCATACGTCATAACCACACATTTTCAAACTTAATTTTAACCATTAGAATTCTAGGACTCACACACACACAAAGTCTACCATAGCTTTGTACCACAGGTCACTCATCAAAAAATTGTAACTCCTTCTCTCCCTCTCATTCCTACTCCAGCACACACATTTCACACCACACATTTTCACTTTCTTTCATCTTTGTTTCAGTTACGCGAGGCGAATCAATTAATATATATATATATATATATATATATATATATATATATATATATATATATATATATATATAATAATAATAATATATATATATATATATATTTAGAGCGATATACTAAATATATATATATATAATATATATAATATATATATATATATATATATATATAAGCACATTTAAGCCACAAAAAAAATGCATTGAAATGAAGGTGGAAATGGTTGTGTTAAAGTTTTGTTACTATAACGGCAGTCTCTCTCTCTCTCTCTCTCTCTCTCTCTCTCTCCTCTCTCTTTCTTTCTCTCTCTCTCTCTCTCTCTCTCTCTCTCTCTCTCTCTCTCTCTCTACTCTCTCTCTCTTTCTCTCTCTCTCTCTCTCTCTCTTTTAAATATTTCAAATGAATATTCATTCTGTAATACCCTCCTCCTAATTTTAATTGCATTTAAAAACATATTTAAATATATTAACCATGAAATTAATATATTCACAGTATTCATGAAAGAACACAAAACAAAATGAATAAATAAATGTCATTTCTGATGTCACTCTCTCTAGATGTAACATTAAATGTCATTTCTGATGTCACTCGTAGATGTGACATTAAAGTCCGCAGTGATTCCTACTCTGTCCCTTTACAGTTATTTTAAAAGTTGTGTAAATAAATGATGTTTGGTTTAAGATTTGATATGAATTGGTGGTACAGAGGTTCATTTTTGTTTTCATTTTTCTTACAATGTTAGATTATGTAATTTAATATAGCCTATATATATATATATATAATATATAATATAATAATAATATAATAATAATATAATAATATGTAATATATATCTATAATAATATATAATAATAATATATATATATATATATATATATATATATATATATACAATAATATAATATATAATAATAATAATAATATAATAATAATATAATAATATATATATATATATATATATATATATATAATAATAATAATAATATATATATAATAATAATAATAATAATATGTATAATAATATATATAATATAATAATAATAATAACTAACAATAATAATAACAATAACTCTTTATATATAATATATATGATAACTACTTCATCCCACGACGTTTAGTGTTTTCCGATAGATGGATGCGTTCGGACAAGGAGATTCGAGAAACTTTAACCTAAATTAAAAAATAAGAAATAATCTTACGAAAAAAATATATTCAATTTATTGTGAAGTTCAAAAAAGTTACAAATTTAAGAAAAACAATTCTTTTGAACATCTATTGAAAGAAAAAAATACCTTATAATAATAAATAAGTAGTAGTTAAAATTAAATTGTTTTAAATTCAGAGATACATTTTAATATACTTTTAAATAAATCCTGACGAAGAAATTGACTTTTATTGTTGTACATATCGCATGTATATATATATATATATATATATATATATATATATATATATTTATATATATATATATATATATATATAAATATAATAAATCTCTCTATATATATATATATATACTTAATATATATATATATATATATATATATATATATATATATATATATATATATATATATATATACTACAACAGCTACCGGGAAAAGGAATACATTGCTGGGATGCTAATCCTGAATTTTGTGCGTAAAATATAAATATATATATATATATATATATATATATATATATATATATATATATATATATATATATATATATATATATATATATATATATATTTGTATATGTTTATAGGAATTCATCTGATTTGAAACACACAATCGCCAGTTTGATTTTTTGTTTTTTTAATATATTGTGTTACTATATGATACCAACAGTGAATTTCAGTGGTAACGGACATGATTAAAAAATATATAGGACCAGTTACGTTTACGGATCCGTAACTTTTAAATTTTTTTGTTTTTTTTTAACTAAAGGAATACCCAAGGGTAAACCGCAAAGATGGCGGAGTCAGGGTCTCTCGGCCTTCCGGAGAACGACAGGGTAGGACTATTCCCCCTCCGGGAGGGTCTCGGAACCCGCTCTTTGGTATTTGGGTGTCGCGGGGGTTCCTCCGCCCTCCCACGGGGTATGGAAAACGTCCTCCCTCTGTCCCCCGTCGGCTCGAGCCCCCTAAATTTTATTTTTTTATTTTTTTATTTATTTTTTATTTTTTTTTTACATATTTGCAATAAGCTTTATACTGCTGATTCCATATATGTAATTGGTTTTTCTGTAAGTGTCGTACTTTTTGAGATTTTTAATTTATGAAAAATTTGTTTTTTGTTTTTTTTTTTTTACATTTTTATAATTTTGCTTTATATGCTGATTTCAAATATGTAATTGGTTTTTTTCTAGGTGTGTACTTTTGAGATATTTCATTTTAAAATAATGTTTCAACAAAAATGTGATTTTAAAATTATTTAAAATATTAAATAAAATGATGAATGTCCGTTACCACTGAAATTCATTGTTGGTAGCCTATAGTAGCAATATAAAAAAAAACAAAAAAAATTCAAAACTGACCATTGTGTAAAACAAGAGAAAGACCTATATGGACATATATATATATATATATATATATATATATATATATATATCTATATATATATATATATATATATATATATATACCTCTTATATATATCATATATATATATATATATATATATATATATATATATATATATATATAACATATATAACCTATATATATATATCTCAAATATATATATATATATATATATATATATAATATATATATATATATATATATATATATATATATATCTCAAAAACTACAATAGCTGCAGCGAAAAGGAATAGAATCCTTGTAAAATTTAAGTTAGGAAAATGTAAAAAAAAAAAAAAAATTAGGTTTTGTAATGAAAGTAATATGAGGAGAAAGCCTATTTAAGACCTTTTTTGGTTACTCGTTAAAATAAATAGACTTTCTATTAAATTTTTCTTGTTTTTCTTCAAAATCACTAAAGTTATCTAACTTTGATGTCAGGTCAGGCTCTCTTGGCCTGCGGGGTACTACGTATCTGGGACTAATTCCCTGGGGTCTCAGACCCACTCTTTGGAGTATTACTGGTCGCGCAGGGTTCCTCACCTCTACAGGGTATGGAAAACGTCCCCCCCTGTGTTTCCCGTCGGCTCAGCCCCCTACATTGCCGTGTTATACCTTTAAACCATGTATATATGTCTGCAATTGGCGCTATTTGGGAGGCAGAGACCATAACTTAAAAATTTTTGAACACTCAAAATTTTTTAAGTATCCTTATAATAATATAAGTCCAGAAGTTAAATTAATTTTATATAATTCATCGCTGTCAGGAACAAATCTCGCAAAGTCCATTGATTAAACTAATGAAATGTCTGAGAAAATGTAACATTAAAATTCTTTAGTTTTGAAGATATTAATA
>JABUQX010147194.1:0-7500 GCA_015478945.1 Trachelipus rathkii
CGTTGGCGCTTCGTTCGGATCGTTTGGTGTTATGGACATTATCATTGAAGCAGCTTTCATTTCGTGCGCCGCTTCAATATAATAATAATAATAATAATAATATAATATATGTAATAATAATAATAATGTGTGAAGTGAATAATAATGTAATTATAATAATAATTTATAATAATAATAAGTAATTAAGTAATAATATATATATATATATATATATATATATATATATATATATACATATATATAACTTATATATATATATATATCTTTTTATATATATATATATATATATATATAAATATATATATATATATATATATATATATATATAAATATATATATATATATATAACTCCTGCATATATATATATATATATATATACTATATATATATATATATATATAACTCTTCTCTACTATAATAATAATAATAATATATACTATGAATATATTTATATATATATATATATATACATATATATATATATATATATATATATACTATATATATATATATATATATACTCTCTTACTATATATATATATTATGTGTGTGTGTGTGCGTGACAGTTTAAACGAATGTGCAAGCGTGATTGTGTATGCACGTATGTTTATGTGCATCACAGAACATTAGAAAGAGAAAGGTTTGCTTTGATTTGTTATATTGCTCAGCGATTTAATTTCCTGAATGGCAAATATAACTATGCCATTTTGTGTCTAAATGGTTGCGATTTCGTTTGTTTGTTTTAAAATTTTAGAGTCTCCTCGTTGTTGCTGTTGTTTTCGTGTATATGACTATGTTATTTTGTGTACATGATTGTCTTTCTTTTTTTCTTTTTTTGGAGGGGCATCATGTAGGTGTTGTTCCTGTTTTGCGGATATGCGTGTGGGTGCCGTTGGATGGGAGTGTGTCATTTTTAAAGCTGAGAGGGACGATGAATTCGGATTTTGGGTTAGAAATGTGAAGAAATGGCTAGAAGTAGGTATGCAGAGCCGGTAAAAAATTTTAATTGTTGACTCCGACACCGGCACCATTATTTTTTAAATACCTGGCAATGGTCGCTCCATTATTTTAAAATACCCTACTCAAGCTTCGGAGCAACAATTTTAGTAATTTTCGGTACCTGTTCCGGTTCCGGCTTCAGACCCTTTCATTTTACATTAAAAAAATTATGCTATGGCTCCGGCTCCGGCTCCGGCTCCCCTGCTCCGGCACTGACCCCTGCTCCAACTCCGGCTTCGTAGCCCTGGCAAGAAAGAATAATTTTGAAATACTATTTTTTTTATTAAAAATTAGCCCCTCACTGGCATAGCCCTATTCTAGGAATGGAACCTCCCTAGGTAATTGTTACCTAGGATCCTGACGGAGGATCGGACCCGGGACCTTTGCGATTCTGTCGTTATACCTTTTTGAGATATTCAAGCAGCTTCGGGTGTTGAATGGAGGTTAGGTTACATCACCCTTCGAAATTTATTTTAACAGTATTGTATGAGGAGAGTTAAGGGTGGTGGTGAGCTGTCAAAATATTAATGATCGGTTCTCTGCTTAGTCATGTATAGCTATCAAACTGCCAGTTCCTTTTCATGTTTAATCAAATAAACAAAAGATTTTACGACTGGCTAGCTTACCTATAAGAAAATTAACTAGTGGTTTGCGCGAACCGGTGCGAATCGGATCCAGCTGAAAACCGGTTAAAACGGTATGACATATAGAATTTTGTTCATCTCTTTACTTGTTATGAGAAGAATTCTAAATATTTCTCTTTTTCACAAAAATATGGTTTTTAGAAAAAGTGAAACACTAAGATATTTTTTTTCTACACATCCGATCAACATAAAATTTTCACAGGGCGTGTAGTAACAAGACTATCTTATAGATAATTTTTGGTATAATGCAAGGATAATTTTTTAAATTTCAAAATCGATTTTGAAATTAGTTCAAGGACAAATTTTAAAACCTATTATATTAAAAATAAAAATGTGTAACTCTCCGGCTAAAATGCCAAAATTCCATTGTGTCATATGAAAAGATTTTTTCAATTTTGTTTAAACTAAAAAAGTAATTTGAAAAATTATTCATGGATTGGGATAAACTTAATATTTTTATCAACATATTTTAGATAATTAATATACCAATCTTTGTATATTTCAATTTTGAAGTCATTTCGAAAAAAATTTTAGGTGAATCGAAAAATGTCAAAAACATTCAAAATGTGGAAATGCAAAAGAAATTACTATATAGACACAGAAAAACACCCGAAAATGACGTTTTAGAGATCAGAAAATGTTGACGTTTGATCTTTATTTTATCAAAATCGGCCGAAAATTAAGAATTTGGGGTTCATTTAAAGATTGGGGCAAAATCGAGCTCAGCCCGGAGCAAAAGTCAACACTTCCACTCAAATTTTTCATTTTTTGAAATACAAAAAAAAATTAATTATTTTTAAAAAAAAAAAAAAAAATTTTAAAAAAAAAAAAATAATTTTCAAAAACAAAATAATTTTTTCAAGGTTGAGGATTTTGTATTTCTCTGATTTACTTACCTCTTTTGTTTCTAAGACCATCTGATCCAGTCAGATAATTTTTATAAGATTATTTAGATTATTTTGTATTTATCTATCAATCTTCCTCTTACCGAGTTATAACACGCTGATACTGGCAATGATAAGCCTTTTTTCACCAAATAATAGTTCTGATGTTGTTACTCATACAAATAATACTGGCAGTGCTACTTCCACTACTATTAGCTCTAACAGCACTACCAACACTTCAACTATTGCTGCTCAAATTATTATTACTACTACTACTACTAATAATAATAATAATAATAATAATAATAATAATAATAATAATAATAATAATAATAATAATAATAATAATAATAATAATAATAATAATAATAATATTCGTATAATAATAATAATAATAATAATAATAATAATAATAATATAATAATTATAGCGTACTTCGTATATATACAATAATAACATATTTATACCATAGTTTTATAAACAAAATAACATTAAATTTATATAATTTTGTTTTTAGTTTGAGTGTGTATGTCTGTGTATGTGTATGTATAGGTGTACTTGTATTGTATGTTTATAGGTGAGAAGTTTTCCTATTGCTTCGATATTTATAGAGAAAGAAAAAAGTATAATGACATAAATATACATTTTTATTTTCTGGCCGAATCGCGTAGCGCCCCCTTGTAACGAGTAACGAAAGGTTTTTAATATCTTTATACAACGACTTTTTCTCTCTCCTTTCCCGTTTGGCCAAAAAAATAAATGGAATAAAAAAATAGAATAAAAATAAAATAAAAATAAATAAATAAATAAAAAAAGTATTGTTAAAAACAACAGGGAGAGAACGAGCTGCCAAGTGAATTACTTTGGTGTGTAACAATGAAAGAAATACGATGTTTTGCTTGCGTTGCCTTATATATATATATATTATATATATATATATATATATATATATATATATATATATATATATATATACACTATATATATATATATATATATATATTTCTCTATATACTCTCTCTCTATATATATATATATATATATAAAAAACAAAAAAATATAGCCAGGAAGATTAGAAATACTGCTCTCTGGGATCAAGACACCGCATGTTGATGAGCCGTATATCGATGGCTACCCGCAGGCCATCGCCTCCAACCCATAAAAATTGGATTCAAGAACAGTTTTAAAGCAACCGAGCTCTCGTCAAGGCGACATCACCAGATGTTCAGACTGTCCTTTCCCTCATTCCTTAATATTTTAGATGTTAAATATTGCATAATCGCCATTTAAGTAAGTAAACAAACAAAGAACATAATGGGGTAAAGAAATACTGCCTTCTCTGGGATCAAACCACCGCATGTTGATGAGTAATATCTCGATGCTTTAATACTGACCATCCTCAATCCATAAAGTTGATTCAAGGCAGTTTTAAAGCAACCGAGCTCCCGTCAAGGCAAAGCAGTTATTTCTTTACCTTCCTATTATATGTTCTTTGTTTGTTTACAAACATTAATTGCGAATATGCAATATTTAACATCTAAAATATGGGGAAGCGGATGACTGTTTGGTGATATCGCTTTGGCAGAGCTCGATTTGCTAAAACTGTTCTTAGCTTATTTTATGGATTGGAGGAGATGGCTCGAATATTTCAAGCATCAGTACTCATTCACAACGTAAATTAGTTCGATCCCGAAGAAAGTATTCTATTCCAATATATATTCTTTGTTTGTTTACAAACATTAATTGCGATTATGCAATATTTAACTCAAATATTGCGGAACAAGGAAAGGACGATCTCTTGGACACCTGGTGATGTCGCATTGAGGGAGCTCAGTTGCTTTAAAACTGTTCTTGAATCAAACTTTTTTGGGTTTGAGGATGGTAAAGCATCGAGTATATCATTCTCATTCGCAACATGCGGTGGTTCAGTCAGAAGTCAGTGGCTCTTTACCTTCCCATTATATGTTTCTTTGTTTGTTTACAAACTTATTATTTGCGATTAATACAATAATTAATATATATATATATATATATATATATATATATATATATGTATATATATACTATATACATATATATATATATATATATATATATATATATATATATATATATATATATATATTATATACTATATACTATATATATATATATATATATATATATATATATATATATATATATATATATATATATATATATATATATATATATATATATGCTGTATATATATACATATATATGTATATATATATATATATATATATATATATATATATATATATATTTTGTATATATATATTTATATGTAGATATTTTTATATATGTATATATATAATATGTATATAACAATAATAATAATAATAATATGTAATAATAATAATATGTAATAATATAGTTATGTAATATAATAATAATAATAATATATAATAATAATAATAAATGTAATAATATGTAATATGTAATATAATAATAATAATAATAATAATAATATGTAATAATAATAATAATAATAAAATATATATAATATATTTATAAGTATAATAATATATAATAACACTAACAATAATAAGGGTATGAAAAAGCAGAATAATAATAATATGTATGTATGTATGTATGTATGTATGTAATATGTATGTATGTAATGTATGTAATGTTGTGAAAGTTTCATTTTATTAAACATTCACACTTATATTTTATTTCTTAATAAGAATACTAATAATAATAATAATAATAATAATAATAATAATAATAATAATAATAATAATAATAATAATAATAATAATAATAATAATAATAATAATAATAATATGTTTATTTAATAATTCGTAATAATAATAATTATAATAATAATAATAATAATAATGTATGTAAAAATATATGTAATAGTAATAATTATGCAATATAATATATATGTATATATATATATATATATATATGGTGAGCATCCCGAAAGAAGTCTCGAGTAAGGTGTTTTTATATATATATATATATATATATATATATATATATATATATATATATATATAATAATATAATATAATAATAATAATATATATATATAATAATAATATATCATATCTATAATATATATATATATATATAATATATATATAATATATATATATATATATTATTATTATTATTATTATTATTATTATTATTATTATTATTATTATTATTATTATTATTATTATTATTATTATTATTATTATTATTATTATTAAGAATGTGTTGTCTTATTATTGGATGATGTTAAGCGTAAAATAAGGCGTAAAATGTCAGGTCAGGGGCGTGGCACCAAAAATTCTGTTATAGAGAAAAAGACTAAACGGAAAAAAAACTCAAAAGAAAAAAAAGTGTTTTGAACTATATATATTTGTGTGTTTGCGTGTTTGTGTGAATGTGTATGTGTGTATGTATCCGTACAAGTGTGTGTGTGTGTTTGTATCGGTACAAGTCTGTGTGTGTAGGTGTGTGTGTGTGTGTGTGTGTGTTTTAAGCGCGGAAGTAAATTCATGTTTGCGTTAACAAGAAAACACGTTTCAACTCGTTTCTATAATTCGAAGAAACTATCAACCGAAAACCAAATTTGGAAACCTAACAATGTTTACACACTCCAAAAACTCAATTTCCTGCGAGGCTCGAACCGCGCATGCGCGAAACATTTTCAAACACTTCCACAGATCTATACAAACAGAGATAAAAAGACAATACTTCCATACATTTTTTTATTAATTCATACAGCCATAAATGTACATTGTTTTTTATTTGTATATTAAAATCGTCATAAATACACATGTTTCATTTACATATTAATACAATCATAAATACACATGTTTTTACTAACACATCAATACAGCTATGTATGCACACTTCATTCACACAATACAACTGTAAACGTACACGTTTTCATTCACATATACTCACAAATACACACGCTTTCATTTGCCTATTAATACAATCATATATACACATGCTTTCATTCACGCACATTAATACAGCCATAAATACACATTATCAGCTACACTTTACCATTCACAAGCTAATACAGTCATAAATACGCACATTTTGATTCACACATCAATACAGTCCTTAAAAATACACATCAGTTTACCTCTCATTACACTTTTAATATAACCATAAATACACATGCTTTCATTCACACACACATTAATACAGCCACAAAAACACATCATCAACTACATTTTTCCATTCACACTGTTTTTAATACATCCATAATATACATGCTTTCATTAACATATTAATATAATAGTAAATACACACATGTATCGGCTATCTAATTTCCCTTTTGAAAGATCGTGCTCAACATCATGTAAATGGCTATACAAAGGCATTCACTAATTCGATTCAAGACAACTTATTGATCGTAGATGATTTTCATGAATAAAGAGTCGAGTGTGTGTGTGGGGGGTGATTTAGTTTTAAAAGGAATGAAAGAGTAGTACAAGGTGGAGTATAGAGGTAAGGCTAGAGAATGATTACGCATATGAATAAAAATAATGAATAGAGGTCTAGAGTGAGAGATTGAAATTGATAAAAAGAAATGCAGAGATTTTATTGAGATGGGTGGCTTGTGCCTCTGCCTCAGTCTCTCCCTCTCTCTCCTCTCTCTCTCCTCTCTCTCCCAAGGCAAACCTGATCGTTAATCTGATTATCAGATTTACCAAATGGTGGACAACTTCCCTCCTCTGCTCCCCCCTCCTCTCCTCCCCTCCTCTCTCCTCCCTCTCTTCTCTCTTCCTCTAATTGTATGAAATGGAGAATAGACAAAGAGCATTATGGAAATACACAATAAGTGAAATATTGATGAGTAAGAAGAAAATGGTCAGTCAGAGAACTGATGCAAATGTTAAGACATTGTCACTATGAACACCAGTGAGTATGTGCCAGCACACACTAACACTGTTGTGTTGCTATGAGTTGAAATGAGGAAGATAATGATCAGGGT